>CM075939.1:36596771-36795368 GCA_038030265.1 Corythucha ciliata
CGAGAGCACACACTTTACTTTTTAACTTTTCCCCCGTAAGTTATTAAGCGTTTGCTCATATTCCAATCTGTAGTGGGAATCGAACCCACCCAGCAGACGGTAACCGGACATGTGTTATTTATTATGTGTGTTTATTATTAATTGTTATTATCATTATTATTATATATTATTATTATGTGCAGACTTTCTTATTTTAAATTACAACGTATACTTTTGGGTTTACTTCTCAAAATGAGATATTTTTCTGAGAAGAATAAGCTCCTGGCGGGCTGAATAATCGGTTCAAATTTGACAGAGAATGGCCCAAAATTAAGCCCCCACCTCCCGGGGACGTTGAGAAAACCACCTTAGTTTAATTACTGACATTTCAACGTGTCTTCTCAATCTACATTAATGTGATAAATTCAATTTCTTGGGAACAATTAACGAATTTTTCCAAGCAAACGAATTATTGGCTGCTGAAATAAACATTAAAAAATCAAGCGCTAATTATTCATGCGAACGTGGAAATGAAAGCGGCTTTAGGTGTAGGATTCCTCCCTCCCCACCCTCTATTCATACCGGTAGTGAGTCACTGCTAGTGACTACCAAGGACGTATTTTGAGAGCTCAAGTCGCCATCTCATCTGCTATTTTTTCGGCAATTGTCAGCACCTTTTTTGTCCTTCTCTTTCCTACCTACTGGCTTCCCCCTTCACCCGTCCGCCGGCGCTCGCACGAGCCTTTCCTCTTGCTTTCGACCACAACTCTTGTAGTTGCAGAATGCAGATGCATGCGGGGCGGAGACCAGAATCCTCTTCGTTTTATTTGTGCGGTGGACTCGTGGTTATTGATAACTGTGATAATTATAGTTGCCAATTAATTGAGCGCGAGGCTGAAATCTTAATTTGGTAAGTTAATTCACATATTTCTTACTTCCAAACAAGCTTTAGCGAGGCATATTCAATGCTACTCATTTGAGCAGCAGTATTATTTCGGTAAAGGCAAAATATATAAAAATTAGATAAGTAGCCGTAGTTGCCCTACGTTGTCAGTCATAGCGTTGGTCATACCTTGTTGAGGAGTGTCCAAGACAAACCGGTTTCGCCTGTTCGGCTGTTCCTGTCAACTCGCAGTCAAGAAGGGTTTTACTTGAGGAATTGCAATTAAATGCAGAGAAATACTCCTTTACCGATTTGCAGAGCGATCAAATGAGTACCCCTATTTAATCACTCCCGTATTTAAACAAGGCTCCATCTCGTAATTTCAGTTTATAATTTATTTGTTATCTGCCGGATTTCTATACTCCGGCGCGTAGCCTGTGGGGGAGGGGGGCAGGTTTACCTGCTGGTCCGGACCCCCCCCCCCTTGACATTTTAGATTTGTTTTCTCATTTTCTGAATTTGACATATTTTTTCGGAGGCTTAGCCTCCACGAACGTAAGATTAAATAATATCTTCCCGAACGTAGCTCCAAAGCGATAGGATCATAAAACATGTAGGTATAGTTCTATTATGTACTGAAATCTCCGTCAATTTTGATGGGGTTATAGGCACCATAATTCAGCGGACAGTCCACCCAGAAATTGTGCTACACGCTTTTTTCGCTACCCATTTTTTTATTTCTAACTATTTGTCAAACTGTGATGCGTTTCCACTTCTTGTCGCCTTTTCGTTTTGCCTCAAGAAATCAATAAGGAACGATCAACGTGCCTAGAAGACGCATTTCATTCGACAAGCTATCAGATCGCTCTAAGCGCCGCAAGTTGAGGGACTTGTGCGAAACAAGTAGTAGCGATGACGAAGGAGAGGCACCTTCGGATTTGTTTCTGGACACTTCTCAGGTATCTAAAGCTGTGAAAAGTAGTCTTGTACTTAACATCCTTGTTGGGATCCTGGTGTTATTCATTAGTCTCGTTGACCAGACGCAACGCTGTGCAAATTTCGTACAAGCATATCAGCATAAAGTGCATGCAATTTTTTTTTCTAAATCGGCAAATCCTGTTATAAGGATGGTAAAGGTGCCTTTTTCACAAGTGTAGTGAAAAAGCGCGTGAAAGGTCCAATGTTTGATTTGGCGTGGAATGACCGTACCGTGCAGAACTCTATGCAAATTTAGTCCAGTATCAGTTACCGGTTTTTTACAAACATGCTCTAAAGTCTAAATCTAAATAACGCGGGGAGTTTCCTCGCATACGAAGCAAGAAAAACAAACCAAAAAGAGCTATAATATACTACTTCAACTTGCGGCTGCACTAATAGTCCAGTCAAATTATCCGAAAAAATCGGCTTACCTTGCAAAAGGTCCAGCATCAATTTTTTTTATCTTATCTTATCTTTTTTTTATCTTTTTATTTTTTTTTTATCTACGGTAAGGAGTGTTCGAGAAAAAAAAATGTAAATTCTAAAACGCTCGGCACAACTTTTGGCAGCCCGAAAACCACGATTTTTCAGCATTTTTTAAAGTTTTTTCTGAATTTCGCTAAAACCATCAGCTTTAGAGGAAATTATCCCGCACAACATAGATAGGGCATTAAATTTCCTACATCTTTTGTATTCAAAGTATTTTTCTACGACCAATATGAAGGCGCTACAGCCTCTCGGACAATTTTTCCTGTAATGGTTGAAAGTTTTAAAATCGTCCGTTTTCGACCAAAATATTTTCGGAGTTTCATTTCTTGCCGTCAACATTCATCCCTCTGTCACTACCAACTTTTCAAGCCCCCTCCCTTCTACTTGTATGACAATTTCAAAATAACTTTTCGTCGGCCAAGCGGAATCCTTGGTAAGTCAGGTCCTCGACGTTGTCACTACTCGAGATACGAGTCGAGGGTTCACCATGACGCTTGCTTGCAAGTTTTCGCCAAAACCGATGTCGAAGAGTTGAAAGAAGAGCTTTTGACAAGAGTCTTCAGTGGCTTTTCATGCAGGATGGAAAATAAATTGTCGGATGGTGGAGTTGGTGAGTTAAGGAGGGGGATCAATTGAGTGAGAATTGATTAGTATTTGCGTACGTCAACGTTCCGTAGATACCCCCCAGCTGTCCTCACACGCTCAACGGCTTGAGCCACCCCTTGATGCTTTAAGAATTTGCAGTGAATTCTGTTGGAAATTCCTGAGCTTCATTTAACCAACTTTTTCAGTACCCCCACCCACTTTACACTCATACTCTCATCCCTTCGTCGATCGAGTGAAAACGGATTTAATGGTAAACAGCAAACTGAATTATAATTGTTGTTCTGTGATATAAAGTGAATCATTTCTATGCAAGTCAATGAAGACTCCAGCCAAAAGCTCTTCTTTCTGACGCCGGTTTCGGCGAATATACTTGCAAGCAAGCGTCATGGTAAACCCTCGACTCGTGTGTCAAGTTGTGACAACGTCGAGGACCCGACTTGCCAAGGTTTCAGCTTGGCCGAAAAAAAGTGATTTGGAAATTTTAAAACGAGTAGGAGGAAGGGGACTTGAAAAGTTGGTAGTGACAGAGGGATGAATGTTGACGGCAAGAAATGAAGCTCACCAAACATATTTTGGTCGGAAACGGGCGATTCTAAAACTTTCAGCCATTACAGGAAAAATTGTCCGAGAGGCTGTAGCGCCCTCCATATTGGTCGTAGAAAAATACTTTGAATGCAAATGATGTAGGAAATTCAATGTTCTGCCTGTGTCGTATGGGTGAATTTCCTCAAAAGTCGATGGTCTTAAGAATATTCAGAAAAAACAGGAAAAAGTGCCGAAAAATCATAGTTTCCGGGCTGCCAAAAGTTGTGCCGAGCGTTTCTTGCTACTTGCCAAATAGGCTGAAATAAGAGTTTCTTGGGACTTGATTTTTGTTGAAACGTTATTGGCGTAGCCGATTTATGCTTGTTGCGTATTCAAAAAAATACCTAAGTACTTCGCGGGTTTTTTCCCCTTCCGTTATAGTTTTCACCCCTCTTCTCATTTTCCCGCTTTTTATCCCATCTTGAAAATGGATTCCTCCCTCGTCTCCACACACTCACGTTTGAGAAAAAGTAGTCTTTGTCGCGTGTGAACGTTTTCGTTTTTGCTTTTTCGCCTCAACAATTGTGAAAATCTCGAGTCGAGAACTTCGTGGCCGTTTTGCCCAAAAAGGTGAACATTTTCCCTTCTCCTATTCCTTTTACTTTTTTTAAAATTATTTTTTATTTTTTTATTTTTGCTCATTTGCATAAAGCGGCCCATACACGTGCAATAATATTGCGCAATAATAGGGGTTGTACAATAAAATTGAACGTTTGTGGGTTGTATTGATGGGTTGCACAATATAATGAACAACCTATTTTTTTATCCCCTAAACATCTGGAAACGAAATATTGTACAAATTTATTGCGCAATATTTATTGTACGTCTATGGACCCCTTAAATCGCAAAAAACATACAGTCCACTCGTCTACCAAACATTTCTGGTCCAACCATTCCGGATCTTTTATGAATCATTTTAATTGCCAATTGCAATAAATCGCAATTTTACTATTTTTCGTACCTTTCTTTGAAGCACGTGGTTCAAGACTAGAAGGTTAAGGTTAAGTAGTAATACGCGCCCTTTATTTTTCGCGGATTATAGTTTTTTGTTCTAACCGTTGTTGCTCTCTGGGCTTTCTTTAAGCTTTTGATTATTTGTGTGAGCGGTTTGCTCTGTTTAACCCATAGACCCATTAACCTCCTTTGCGCACCCAATTCACCCTCCAGGTATATTTATCTCTATGGTTTAACCAGTTAAAAACCTTCCCGTAATTTTAATTTGAAAGTTCATTTCGCTCAACTTCTTTATTTTTCATTAAAAAAAAAAAATAATAATAATTTTTGATTGGTGGCTTTTTGCCTGTTTTATTAGAGGGTAGTATTCGTTTAACTTTAGTTTTAAATTGGATAGTATCTTTCGAGTTTTCGTGTTCGTTATCGCACTCATTTCGAGATGACTACAAAATTTAAAAAGGTTTGTACCGTTAAAAAATTGACGTTGTCCCGCCTAGGTCAATTGGAGCAGCTCGGCCACTTGTCGGCTGCTGAGATTCTGGAAGCTAAAGATATCGTGGGCAAGTTGCCCAAATTCCAAGAAAGTCTTTATGATTTTCTTTCTGAAGACGAATTCCCTGAGGATTATCCAGAAATTCTAATCATTGAATATTTGAGAGAGCTAAACGCCGGTTCTTATTCATTAATGGCTAAACTTCAAACCAGGTGCCATTCGAGAACTTCCTCTCGCTCATCCTCATCTCCTCAGGCCCCGTTTCCTTTGAAACCGACGCAGTCGATGTTAAATCTGAAGAGCGGGATGAAGCCTTTTTTGAGCCAATCGTTACAAATGCTCAATCTGACCCAGAACCGGTTAATACTACTCGATCCGTTACTTCTGAGGTTCCTAGATTCAGGAACCCCGCACTGCCAGTGATCCCTCTGATCACTTTCGACGGCATCAATCATGCTTGGCTGGAATTCAAGTCCACTTTTGAGTCCCTTGTTGTTTCTGAGACGTCGCTATCCGACGTTAATAAACTCCAATATCTCCGAGCGTGCCTGAAAGGTGAACCGTTGAGAAAAATTCAGACGCTGTCATTCGAAGGTTGCAATTTCGCCATTGCCTGGAATATCCTGTTGAAATTCTACGACGACTCGCGAAGCGTAGCACTGTGCTACCTGAACGCAATTTAGGACTATAAGCCCATTTCGAAAAACGTCGACGAACTCTCAGGTCTTGTTGCCACCATGTCACGAGTATTGAAGCTCTAAAGGCGCTGAAATATCCCACTGAGCATTGGTACTTCATTCTTACGTCCCTGATTTTGCGTAAAGTCGATGGGGTAACCAGGGAACAATTCGAAATGACCAATGCCAACAATCGTCCCACTTATGAGTCCCTCATGGATTTTTTACACCGATGGGTGCAATCGTTGAAAGATGCACGTCATTGTGGGACTCTTCTTCCGCCATCTGACCCCGCTGCTGGGGGAAAAAAGGATTAATGAATAGTCAACCCAGAAAAGTGTCTTTGGCCACCACTACAAAACCATCCCTCTCGATATGTCTACTCTGTGTCAAAAATCATGCGCTGAGCACTTGTCAGCTTTTTCTCGCACTACAACCGAAGGAGCACTATTCCCTAATTAGGGAGAAAAAAGGGTGTGCGCTGTGTCTTAGTGCAAACCACATTTCCAAAAATTGCAAGTCCAAAAGCTCGTGTGAAACTTGCAATTCTAGCCACCATTCCCTGCTGTGTTTTAGGAGCTCCGAGCGGAACACTGCTTGTTCTGATCCTCAGATAAAACCCCCTCTTCGGGAAGCTCAAGCTGCGACCAGTCTCATGTCATACCCCCAATTGAACCATTTTGAACCGTCTGCCGTGCTACTAGCTACAGTTTTGGTTTCGGTCCAAGGAACGGACGGTTCCAATCTTCTGGCTCGTGGTATTCTCGACTCAGCCAGTCAATGCTCGTTCGTAACGTCGAAATTAGCCTCGCGCTCAAACCTTTCACGATTCCGCACAAATACGCCTGTTAACGGACTAGCCCAAACGTCGGTTGGCCAAATTCAAGAAGCGGTGATTTTAAAATTTTCTCCCTTCGGCAGAAACTGTCCTCAATTCGCCACCACTGCCTTGATTTTGAATAAAATAATTGATCGTTCTCCATCCAAAGTTTTGTCACCTAATTTATGGTCTCATCTAAAAGGTATTACGCTTGCCGATCCCTCTTTCGGAACTCCGGGTGACATCGATTTCCTTATCGGAGCCGACTTATTCCCCAGCCTTTTGACTGGGCAAAAAAGAGATGGGCCTCCTGGTATGCCCTCGGCATTTGAAACGCTTCTCGGGTGAGTGGCAATGGGGCCGATTGCTCTGTGTCCTTCGGAACGGGAAGAGTCAGCTAACAGCATCGTGAGTTTCTGCACTACAGCCACTAGAACGATTTAGCCGAATCGTTTTGGAAATAGGAAAAGGTGCCGTCTCTAAGTCCTAGGGATCCTGACGCCGAATATGCCGAAAAAATATTCCAAGAATATTTTCAACGAGACGAAAACGGTCGGTACTGTGTACCCCTAATTTTTGGTCCCGGAGAACCCAAACTGGGCGACTCCAAATTAACTGCCCTGCGACGCTTTCTCGGGCTTGAAGGTCGTTTAATAAAACAACCTCAACTCCGCGCTGAGTATAATAAAAGCATGGAGGAGTACGTCAGGGAGGGTTACATGAAAAAATGCGAGGATGACGGGGACAACTACTATATACCTCATCATGGGGTAATAAAAACCGAGAGCTCCACTACTAAAGTTCGAATCGTGTACGACGCCTCTTGCAAAACCTCGAATGGTCGGTCTCTTAATGACTGCTTGATTTCAGGCCCCAAATTACAGCGGGACATTTTTGCTGTGCTCATTTTGTTCCGCAAGGACGCCGTCGTTCTCATCGGTGACATCAAAAGGATGTACTGTCAAGTTTCGGTGTTACCGGAACATCGGAAGTACCAAAAAATCTTCTGGTGTTTTTCCGAAAGCGACCCACTTGAAACTTATAATTTAAATGTCGTGACGTTTGGATTAAACTGATCGCCCTTCTTGGCAATTCGTTCGCTTCACCAATTGTGTGATGATGAAGAACACCTTTACCCGAACGCCGCCAAAGCTTTGAAGTTCAACACATTCGTTGATGATTGCGTCCTCTCTTGTTCCTCTGTCCTCGAGGCACAAAAAACACGCGAAGAACTCGTCCAGCTTCTCGATAAAGGTGGATTTGTTATGAGAAAATGGGCCTCAAATGCCCCCGAACTTTTGAATAATCCTGATTGTGACGAGTCGTGTCTCATCTCTTTTGACAAAGAAACCCATTTTTTAAAGGTTCTCGGCCTTCATTGGTGCCCGAAAGAAGACAAATTTACCTTCAAAATTACCGCCCTGGAAAACGCCAAAACGAAGAGAGAAGTTCTCTCCTTTACCGCGAAGCTGTTCGATCCTCTCGGTCTCTTGGGTCCCAGCATTCTAGTAGCCAAGTTACTTTTGAAGGATTTGTGGTGCCGAGGCTTGGACTGGGACGAGGAACTTCCTCCAGACCTCCTTCAACCGTGGATTGCAATACAAAACGATTTTTTCTCTTTCGAAGGATTAGAAATACCTCGTTGTTTCAGTATGCCTGGCAGTGGCGTAACTTTCGATCTACATGGGTTTTCAGACGCCTCCACAACGGCTTATGCAGCCGTCTGTTATGTAATCTGTCGGTCATCGTCGTCGTCCCGTTCGTTTTTATTGGCGTCAAAAACCCGCGTAGCCCCTTCCAAAAGAAAAATTACTTTACCTCGGCTTGAGTTGAACGCAGCCCTTCTGTTAGCCACTCTAGTTCAGCCCATCTTACGCATTTTTGAGGGTCATGTGAATATTTCCCGAATTTTTTATTGGACCGACTCTACTATAGTCCTTCACTGGATCAAGGCTAATCCTTTTAGATGGCAGACATTCGTAGCCAATCGTGTAGATGCCATTCAGCAGGCTTCGGACCCACAACAATGGTTCCATGTACCAACGGAAGAAAATCCAGCCGATTGCGCCTCACGAGGCTTATTGCCTAATGCTCTGATATCACACCACTTGTGGTGGAAAGTACCACCCTGGGTCTCCCTCGATGAATCCAGTTGGCCAAGCCAAATCCTCAACAAGCCCTCATTTTCAGTAGAGGAACTGGAGGAAAAATCAGCACAGGTTCATACTTTCGTCGCTGAGGTTGTTCCTCATGTATTAGACGTTCTGATTGGTTGTTTCTCTAATCTTCTGAAACTGCAGCGTGTCGTGGCCTATTGCCTTCGTTTCCTAACACCCAGCGGTCGTCGAGCTAGTGGTCATCTTTCTATTACGGAGTTAGCGAAGGCGATGGATTTATTAATACATCACGTTCAAAATGAAAAGTTCTCACCCGACATCAAAGCCTTAAAAGATGGAAAACCTGTGTCAAAATCACTCTTAGGTCTCGCCCCTTTTGTCGACGAGAAGAACATTCCAAGAGTTGGAGGCCGTCTAACCGCAGCCAAGATATGTCCCTCGGCGCGCGTCATCCGATTCTTCTTCCTAGTCGACATGCCCTGTCTGACATGCTAATCATGTTTTTTCATAATCAGTTCGGCCATCCTGGCGCTGCTACTCTGATGGCAACAGTGTCCCAAATATTTTGGATTTTGACGGCGCGACGACGAATCAGATCATTACTTAGAAAATGCATTCCTTGCTTTAAAGCTAGACCTCCAATGCCTTGTTCTCCGCAAATGGGGGACCTTCCAACATCTCGGATTAACCCCTTCTTCGGACGGGATGCCATTAAAAGCTTTTTTGAAAACAGGTGTTGACTGTCTCGGGCCATTATCAACCAAGTCAGCACTTCTCCGAAAAGCCCCTGTGTCCAAGTCATACGTTTGAGTCTTCATATGCATGAACACGAAGGCCTGCCACTTAGAACTCATGTCTTCATTGTCAGCAGAACAATTCCTAGCAGCCCTTGATCGGTTTTTGCCCCGTCGAGGTCTGTGTTCCGACCTATACTCCGATAACGGAGGCAACTTTGCAAAAGCCGACAAAGAACTAAACCATTTTTAGTCCAATCTGAGGTCATCGAACTTACACTTCAACAAAATCAGTTCTTTAGGAATCTCGTGGCATTTTTTAATTAAATTTTAATTTTAATTTTTAATTTATCACCATTTTTTATTTTTAACATTATATATAATTCTACAATGCTCTTTTGTACAGTTGAATCATATGCTTCAAGGTGGGGGGAATGTTGCGTATTCAAAAAAATACCTAAGTACTTCGCGGGTTTTTCCCCCTTCCGTTATAGTTTTCACCCTTCTTTTCATTTTCCCGCGTTTTTATCCCATCTTAAAAATGGATTGGAATTTTTGCTCATTTGCATAAAATCGCAAAAAACATACAGTCCACTCGTTTACCAAACAATGCTTATATAGGTAACTTGTTATTGTTAAAGGCGCAAATGAATTGTTGTATTTGTATTGTTACTGGGAATTGAAAAGCTCAAGAGAGAAGGTCTGTTGATCTATAACTAATACCTACGTAAAAGTAACAGTGCAGTGCTAGCCATCAACTTGTGAAAATTAAAGTAATTAAACTTGTTTTCTTGCAAATTTAAAGCTGTGAAAAACCAACAGGTTCTTTAAAAGAACGAAAGACGTTATAGATGTAATTGGTCCTGGGATTGCGGTGCGGAGTTCTACAACTCCAAACTTTGACGATTCAACTATTCAAGCTCGGATGTCTCAAATGTTCTGACTTCGGACAAGAGCATTATCATGCCACGAAAAGTTATGGCAACATCTTAGAATGGAACAGCAAACCAGATACATTCAAATCATCAGATTGTTAACACGGAAGGGGGTATAGCTCAGTGGTAGAGCATTCGACTGCAGATCGAGAGGTCCCCGGTTCAAACCCGGGTGCCCCCTCAATTTTTTGCTTATTTTTACGTTACTTTTTTGCTCCATTTGTGAATTATATTGTTTGTACGTAGTTTTATCGCTTCCCCCACAAATTTTCCAAGCAATGTGTATGATTAGTCCTTTATACGTTTATTAGTCCTTTCCTTAAAAATTGTTTATAGAAGGCCCTTGTGGCTTGCGTAATATTTTTTCGCTATTATTAATTATAAATTGCGAGGTGATGAATTCCTATGTGATTTCATCACTATTGAATTAAAATATCAACATGAAACTGCATTTTTATTGGTAAAATCTGTCATAACATTTCTTTGTTTATGCTAACGCGAGATCACTCGCGATACAAGTGGAGCGTCCTTATTTGAACTTCAAGGAACTTCCTACGCTTGATTTAAAAAGTAAAAAATAACGGCCATTATCGCATGCAATACAAAGCGTACAGCTGGTCGACGTAATCAACCATTCCGTCGATGATATTCTGAGCATCGTTCTCCCGTCTCACAAGCGAGCTGTCCATTGTGATGGAAAAGGTTAGCTGGCCGTCGTACGACGTAACCGCAATGGCCAAACCGTTGTTATCGTGCGTATTGTTGACAAAAAACAAACAATTCTTACATTCGAATCCTTCGAATTTCACTTTCTCCGACGGCCCGGGGAAATTACTCAGAACGCAGGTGAATTCCGTCGCTTTCAAAGTCCATTTGGGAAGGCTCGCGGGGAAGAGAAGAAATAGATAGCGAGGAACGAAATAATTGATGAGAAAACTCGGCGAGTTTTTCAACGAGCGATACGAAGTGACGACGTCTTGACGTCGTCTTTTCGTATTGACGGGAAGTTTGAGGCCAACGGGAATGAATTGATTCGCCAGACCGGTCGAGTTTTGTGATTTACGAAGGGGAAACGCGACCGTCACTTGTTCTACGGTTTCTTCGCGGCTTTTGAACGTGTCGTCGAATGATTTGGACATGGCCATGAGAAGGATTTCGGTAAATGCCATTTTCGTGGTTTTGTGTAGTTCTTTCATTTTTTTGAAGCTCCCGTTTGTCCACCTGAAGAAAAATTTTAGTATATACCTCGAACAATATTTCATACTCTTAAAATATCGCGTTTACCTGAGATGTTTGACAGTCGTTAGCTTTTGACTTCTCAAAGAGTTGTCATCGACTGGTTTCATGTACTGGAACAGGCTCAAAACGGGTGCGCACCAAAATAAAATGAGTGCATCACACAGGCTTGACAGGATGTCTTTCAAGTCTGAGTAGTCTCCTTTTAGGATTTTCTCGACAAAACTCGGGTGCTTTTGGTCTTTTTCGCATTGACTGGCGTTAGTCGACGAGTAGGACCGAAGACCGAGTAGAAGCTGACGAAGGGCGTAGCCATCGCCCAGCGTTTCATGAGCTCGTAGTATAATGGGATAAAGACCGTTGACTGGTCGATTACAAATCAAAATTTCCCAGAGCCTTTGAAAAACAAGGAGAAGGAAAAAAGTTAAGGGAGATTGGAGGGAACGTTTCACCGTTACCATCCCGGCACGCTTACCTGTCATCGTAGATAGGATGAACTGCGATCCTTGACACATAATTCTTCAGTTCCTCTTCATTGGAAACAGTAAACCAACGAATTTGTCGCGGAATATCGATGTCGACCGTTCGCCAATAGCGAAATCCCCACCACTGGTCGACTTTACAACGCAATTTAATCCCCTCGTCGTCCGCCAAACATTTTTCGGCCAACATCAACGCACTTTTCATCAATTCTAAACACGCAATTCAATCTAGAGAGTTATACGTATTTTTCAAAAGAAGTAAAATAAAAAAAAGAACGAACCTTGGGCTGATTTGAGTTCCGTTAGTTCCACATTGGCCAAAATGTTGGTAATGCTTAAAGCGCCGTGAGCCTCGCGATCGAAAAACAATTCCAAAATTTCCAACAGACCGTAATAATCGGATCGAGTCAGAGATAGAATGACGTGAACCGTCAGGCGACAGCAGATGACGACGAACAGGGCGACGAGAAACAGTGGCGTTAGAACGAAGCCGAGGGCGACGTGGGTCAGTGTCATAGTCATGGGTGGTTTCTTCGCAAGTTTTTTGTTTAAATTTTGTTAACGTTTTGAGAGGGCGGGGGGCGGATAAAAACTGTGGTACTAACCATGGTCGATGGGTCTTCGAAGATGAGACGCCGAAAAACGAACGGGTTAGACTATTTAACCATCTCACAAGCTCTAGACGGTGCGAAGCAAACCGGAAATTACGCTCTTCAGGATGTTTTATTTCTTTAGTACACGTCCATTGTCAAGTACAATAAATTATTCGTGAATAATGAAACAAATTATTATTAAGAAATGTTAATATTGAGTTGTTTTTATGTTATGTCTCAACGTATGAACTATTTAGAATGTTCGTTATTCATGAAAGGGGGTTAATGGCAAAAAAATGTGAAAATAATAAATAAACGAATTTAAAAAACGGACAAATTAATTAAATGAATAACGATAGGCGCGCCCTCCGTCACTGGATTTTTTTCTATCTCGGATTATTCACCCCCTCGCTGCCAGGAACCGTCTGAAATGGAGGACTGCCAGTATCAAACTGGTGCTGTTTTTCTAGTGATGGGCTTCGAACCGTCGAGAATTTTGCTCAGCTTAAGTCGAACAAGGAACTTTTTTTTACTACTATTAAATTGGACATCACCACCTTCCTTCCACTGTAAACCGGTTTAATAATAACGTACCTTTTTGTTTGCAAGTCTGTTGAACTTTATAAGGACAACTTGTTTCTGAAATGAAATTTGAGGAGACGCTCCGGCAGGAATTTTCATTTTCTACCCATCCACTCCACCCCATTCCTCTTTATCAACTTGTTTTTGCTATCATCATTACAGTTGTTAATCTTTAACGTGCATGAGACGACTTAATTGGCCAGGGGGGGGGGATTTTTAGTGCAGGGGCAGCAGGTATCGAGATCTCTTGGATTCATCGAATGGTCATAGTAATAATGTGACACGTTTCGGTCAAATCCGAAAGTACGCTAATGTACAGATTCGGCCGGTCCTTCGGCGGATGAAATTGAGAAGGCACGGTATGATGTGCTGTTCTTAGGGCAAGAACGCGGCGAAAAGTTTAGAATAAGCGCTGAAATTTGAGGCTATATAATTTACTGTGAACAGCGCTTTGATACAACTTCTCGACCAAAGTTGAGTAATTCTACGACTACGACTCACATTAAGAAGATACCCCAACATATGCCGTTCTATGGGCAAGTCCGCGGCTACCGACAAAAATGCTAATGTGCTGTTAAATCGAGAAAAACACTGATTCGCGAACGTCTGATGAAGAAAACGTCAATTCATGGATGACCAGTGGAGGCAATTTCAAGGTTCGTGATGAAAAAATTGCGATAATGAGCCGCACACACGGAATGATTTTTAAATTAGCCAAATCCAAAAGATTTTTAGAATCAGCGAAACCATCATCGAAAATGGTTCGGGAAAGAGCCAGACCCACGAAAATTGGTTATTGAGAGACCGAAAATCTGCAAAATTTGGCTACGAAGGAAGGTGGCCGCAAATCCACCACATTTGGTTTTGAAAAAGTAAAAAATCAGCAAAATTGGAGCTTTTAGACCCTAACCGAAATTAAGAGATTTCGTTTTTGAATGTGCCTAATCCGTCTATTTGGTTCTTGAAAGAGCCTAAATAATGCTCCGAATTATTCAATCCGGCAAAACTGATTGCAAACCTCGAATTGGAGTTTCGAAAGAGACAATCAGCCACAGCCAGACAGAAATAATCAGTGGAATTCGGGGTTGAAAGATCAGAAACCCACGTAATGATTCATCGAATTTGGGGTTTTCGAATTAGCCAATCCTACGGAACATATTCTAGAGAGAGTCAAGCCCACAAAATTCGGTAAGAGTGAAATTTGGTTTTAGAAAGAGTCAAACCCACGAAATATGGTTCTGAATGAGTGAAAATCCGCGAATTTAGTGTTTTGAAGGAGCCATTTCCGTGACATTTAGTTTTGAATGGGAAAACATCAGCCCGACGCCCACGGCGTCAAACCGAGCGGACCATATAATGCGCGCGATTTGCCATGAACTGTGCCATCACGATGAGAAGCCTCTGGTCTAAAAACCGTCTCGATTTTCCAATTCCCCGTGTCGATGAGCCCCAGGCCCACGATATGTGGTTTCACCCAATGTTCCAAATGAAGTATGGTGTTAGTGAAAAAAATCGAGCCCGAGATGACTTCATATTCGTGATACACAAGTGGTTTTTGGCATGCCGTAGGTCTGTTTGTCGGTCTGCCGCATTTGAAAGACGCTAGACCCCCCCGAAATTAGCTTTTCGAGTAACCAAAACCCGCAAAATTGGTTTCTGACCGGTAAAATTCCCTATTGGTCAGATCGGTGAAATTTGGTGTTTGAACGAGCTAAACAATTGGAATTAATGTTTAAATGAATTTGGAATCTGTAAGGAAGTCAAATCTGCAAAATGTCTACCCTAAAAGAGCCCGAACAGCGGAATTGATTATTCGAAGGCCCCCAACTCCGTGAAAAGTATTTTACATTTTTTTTTTTTTTTTTTTTTTTTTGAGAGAGAGAATAATAGAGTGTAATGAAGCAATTACACGGTGAGAGTAAATCTCGAGAGTTGAACTCTCTGAGAGTACCAGGTACGTGCAGGCGGCAGGAGGGGGGAGAACTCTCTGGCCCGTTTAGACTGGCGAGTTAAGCTCTCGAGAGCAAAAAAACTCAAATGTAAACGCAGCTTAACTCGCGAAATTGTGGGTTCTATGAGCATCAATAATCCACGAAATTCGTGCCTTGAAAAGGCTCAGCCCGCACATTGTTGACCACTTTGAGAGGCCACAACATCCCCCCCCCCCCAGCCCACCAAGCGTCCCCGACGAAACCGCCTGCGTATCTCATCTCAGCGTGGTCCGATGGACTAATAAACCACATTTGCCTCACATCGGAATACATTGAGTAAATTACCCAAAAAATACGTCCACATAGGCGTTTTTGGCGAAAATTGCCTAAATTAAAAAATGGACGAAAACCGCGAACTCCGCCTTCATTCTTCCCAATCCCCACTCACCACCGTTCTACGCCTGCCTTGCCAAGTTTTAACGGACACTCGTACGATGAAAACCCATATATGTATATTGTGAACGGCTCATTGATTTCTTGATGTTCTCCTGTTTTTTCAACTAACGCTCGTGCGATTTCCAATTCACGGCTAAAATTAAGGTGAAACGTCTATTCGCGACCGAAATGGGAAAAAGCGTTCGATCGTGGCTGAAATATAGAAAACGCACAAAGTCGAGAATTCCCGATGCAACATTTTCATTTAGGTAGTACGCTTAATTCGCAGCGTACGGGTCCTTCTCAGCTCACGGCTAAAATTTAGAACAAGAGCTGAGAAAGCAGCAGAGTTGAGAAAGATTTGTGTCTAAAATTTAGGGAAAACATCAATTCGCTGCTAAAATTGAGAAATAGCGCTCCTTCTCCTTGTTCCTGTTGTATGATGTGTTGTTGTTGTGTGTTAAAGTAAAAATATCAATACTGCCCTAAAGTCTCATCGATAAATACATTTTTGGTGACTGTATGACCGTAATGGTAATGAAATAGTAACTTATTGCCGCCAATTTCGAGCCCCAGAAATGTACCAAGCCGCCAGAAACTGGCAATAAATACTCTGGGATCAGAAAAATAATTTCTCTGACGTCAGAAATGTTTTTTTAACGAACTGAACTCGCGAAATTTTTTTTTTTTTTTTTTTTTTTTTTTTTTAAAGAGCCAGAGCCGCGAAATTTGTTTCCTGAAACAGCCATCCCGTGAAATGATTGATAAGGAAGGGAAATCCTCCAAATTGACGTTTGAACGGGGTTTGAAGCCTCAAATTTTAGACTTGAGACGTGCCAAACTCCGATATTTGGCGTTTTGAAGGAGCTAAGCCCGCCGATTTTTTTCTTTAAATCCTTCAAATTGGGGTTTGAACGGTCCAAACCCGTGAAATTGGGCCGTTGTGCGAGACAAGCTTCAAACTGTGGCTTTTTTGAAAGAGTCAAGCCCGTGAAATAGTTTGTATAGGACCGTCAGCCGCGTTTGTTTCCTGAAAGTGGCAAACCGTGAAATTATTCATCCTCAGGCGATTGGGGTTTTAACTGGCCAAATCCACTTGTTTGTTTGGCTTAGGAGGAGCCAAACTCCTAAATTTGGCTTGTTAAAAGAGCCAATCCCGCGAAATAAGTTTTTTGAATAGCCAAACCAACGAAATTTGGTTTTTGTTCAAGCCTAATCTGCGAACGACGATTTCTGGAAGGTCCAATCCTGCGTAAGGACTTTTCAAGGAGCAAAATCCACCAATGATCCGTTTCTGGAAACAGCAGTTTTCTGCTGCAAAATTAGCAGTTTATAGAACAATTAATTCAAATAATTATTTTGAGGGGGGATGCATCGTTGAGCGAATGAGTTCTTTCTCATTTACATAACCTCATAGAAAGGAACACATTATAAATGTTCAATAGTGTAAAAATAATAAAAATAAATCATTAAGCGATTCCGAAATTTCACTAGAAAAATCCACCATCCGTTAGACGGATTTTTTCCCCGTCAACCACTTTAAAAATCCGTTAGATCAAATTGACAACGGTGACGAGGAGTTTCAGGGGTTGACGTCCTTGTGATTCTGGTGAGTTTGGCCGCGAAGCTGCCCCGACCCGGCGACCTAACAACGAGACACGCGAAGTTGCCAAAATCGGCGGTATCATATTGAGACCCCCCCCCCCCAACGGCTCGTCAAACTGAGAACCCGAAAATATGATGCGGTTTTGTCAAATTTTGGTGTGATGGCCATTTTGATCTAGTTCACCCAATTAATAAAACCTCCTGATGGGTGGTTTTGAAAATTTTGGAGTCATCTTGTCATTGGCATCCTGTTTCCGCCCTAACGCCACTGAGTGGCTACCAGTGCCCCATAAATTGGCCAAAAATTGACAGTTCACTGTATCATCGATTTGTCCGATTTTTTCGATCCCTGTTTTGAGGCCTATTGAGATCGGCTCAGATCGAGGGTCTTTTCTCGTGGACTTAAACTTCAAGGCTGCGCCAAAACAACTTTTCATATTTGAGACCAAGGCCACTTAAGTTTCGTCTCAGTCTTGGTCTCGTGCGTCAGTATTTACGATGTATGAGTGCAAAAACATATATTCATTGCATGCCATTGAGCATGTATGGGTACAGTCTGTTTCGAAAGGCTTCCTCGCCCTCTCCTGCTGACCATGTTGCTTGTTGGGAGGACCAAAAAAAAGAGTTGAATTTCATTAAATGCGTTTAATTAATAATGATAAATACTTAAGCGCCCCCTAAACACTATCTAAAAGACATAACGGCACCTATGAAGGCGGGGATCTCGTTTCATTCCCTCCGGACACTGTCGCAACGGTGCTCGAATGATGGGCGTCACCGGTCGAAACAGATTGGTTAAATTGGCGGGCAGAGTGATGTTACCCCCTCTATGTAATTGAAATTCCGACGTCGTTGAATTTTTGGTCAGCGATAGGTTTGTAGAGTTCGCGCCGCTATTATTTCCCGTCGTCGTGTCATTGTTGACGGATCGCAGAGAATTCCCATCGGGCGAGACGAAGGCGAATGTCCAAGCCACCACCGACATAAGATAAACGAGGCAAACGACTGTCACCGATCGGATCATAGCGTTAGTTGTTTAACGTTCAAAAATTATCACTCTCTTAGTTCTTGTACTTCCTAAATGTGACTGGTGAGTCAATAAATTAAGAACCGTGACTTTTGCGATGACCTCTCTTGAGATTTATGATAAAGAAAATACTGACGTAATCATAAAGATCCACTGCAGTCGCGCAAAACCAAAAACAGAGGTTTGTTTCCGGGGGGGAGGGGGCACATTGTTTTCTCCGGTACGTTTGGAGAAAAGTGGACACATCATAACGGAATTTTTGAAGAAGGGGAGTGCTAAAATCCTGTTCATGCAAATTATTTTCCTCAATTTTGCGGTGGACCTTAGGAGATAGAATTATAACGCTCTGTATCATTAGTTCACACCCTATAATTACTCCTTAGGTTCATTCATTAATTCTGCCAAATACTATAACCAATTGATTGAAGTACAACAGTCCGTTTTATTCGTTCCTTTTTCGTAATTTAATGTATAATAATAAGTAGGTAGGAATATGTATAAGAAACACAGTTTGGCTGGCGTTCCCTGCAAGGATTTATTACGTCTCCAATTTAACGCGTCGTAGTTTTCAAGGGACCACTGTGTGACTGCGGAGGCTCCTCTTGCCCCGCCCGCTATGATTCCGTTCGAATTCGTCCGAACGTCAACTCTATTGTATTGTGTAACCAAAATATTTCTGTTGCCGTGCCTAGGGAAAGAATAATAATCGTGCTCCCCCCCACCCATCCTAAAATCATCGTTGGGAGAAGAAGACTCCGCTATTTTCTTCTGGTTGAGAGGATCATCTTCTTTTACCAGAAGTCATGGCCGGTCGAGAGAAAAAATCAAGTTCTTCAACGACAGCTATAAGCTGAAAAGGTCAAGATTTTGTTTTGATTTACAAACGTGGCCCCGGTCAACTATTCCCCACGCCCGTCCACCCACTAATAAAGGAATTTATAGTTGGTTGGGGAGACGACGGGTCACGAAAACACGACCCGTTTTAAAAACTTTCAATACTGGTATATTGCACACATCTCAACACGATTATTGTCTATAGAGAAGGAGACGCATTAATTTTAAACTGAACGAATTAAGGAGTCTCGGGGCAGTTTTTAGGAATTATTTTCGTCCTCGAAGGCAAAGATTAGCGTGGGCGCCTCCTTCTTCCGCATCAAGGTTTGAGCGAGGGCTGGGCATATTTTTATTTCGGCATTGCCAAGCGTGGATGAATGTTTTAAAGTGGTCGATTCGATTTGTTTGTCTCGTCAATTCGGCACCGTTCTCTTCCCTAAAGTTTTTTGAATAACTAATTTGATCGATTTAGTGCGTACACCGGCCTTGACACGTCGTGGTGATTTTTCCCTCCAGTCTGATCGATGAACTGGAGAGCGTGAAACTGGTGATTTGGCTCGCATTTTTCCAATTTGAATCAAACATTGTGCTTTGGTGGGTTAGAAATTCAGTTAAATTCGATGAAAACCCGGAAGAAGGAAGAGGGGGAATTACAGTTTTTCAAACTTGAATGCTCTGTTTTCTCACTGTCCCAGAAACACGCGTGTTTGCGCTAATTTATTTTTAGCAGCCAGTAAATAAATAATAAATAATGTTTTTATGTACAATAATTCTCAAAAAGTAAGTTTTGATGAGATCTGAAATAATTTAGTTTGAACTTATTTTACCGTGCTCGCAATTTTCTTCGTTGTTGTTTTTTCCTCTAATGTCATCAATTGTTCCTTGGAGTGTACACCTCGGACCGTCGATAGAAACCCGGATCGGACGCCATTCGCTCGGTGTCATAGTGACGAGCGTGCATGGCTTCGATGAGGGCGGCGTGGTGACCTCCGCCGCAGTCACCTCCCTTACCGCCACCGCCGCCGTTACGCAGAGCGGCGGCACCAGCGAGCATCATGGCGAGCATTGAAGTCATCAAAGCTTTACCGGCGAGAGCCGCCAGGGCGGCCATACCGACGGCGGCTACGGAGCCGGCCGCCCAAAGTGCGCCGCCCCACATTCCACCTTTTTTCCTTCCTGACGGTTAACGATGGAAAAATTATTTTAAAAATTAACAATTATTTCAATAATAATGGCAATTAAAAATTACCTTTTTCCAACGGGAACAAAGACAAAACAAACTGTTCGCTCAATCTCCTCGCTTGGCTCATCGCGTTCGGATCGAGAAGTTTAACGCTGAGCGTCACCGAACTCAAATAATTGTTCACCTTGTTCGTCACATATGCGTCGAGCTCCCGAGTCACGTTGCTACTACTGCCGCTTTCATCGGTCGCCCCTTCGGATTTGCCACCATTGACGACGACGTCGTCTGATGTGAATCGCGCCGAGTCCAAAAGAGTTTCGGGCGGTGTCACGGTGGAGGTGTTGAATCGATGGCTGAGATAAACGCCGGGAAACAGTTGATATTCGGCTGTACCGCCGCTGCTACCGGCGCCGCCTGCTCGTTCCGCCGTGCTTATCAAGTCGAGTTTAAGACAGTTGAGACTGTACTGCTTGGAGCAGAAGACCTGAAAAGAAAAGTTACTGATGTAGAGTATTTCAAATCGTCATCAGGGTTTATAGAGGGGTCCCCGGTAGTGAGGGGGCAATTTCTTAGAAACAGTATCGATTTTTCGCGTCATGACTTCGTTATTTTCCTTTTCTTTGTTTGATCTGCGGCATCAATCTGACGTGATTCGTTTATTCGTTCCATTCCGTTCTGCGGTATCGCACGACAGTAATTTTTTTGTGGGTGTCAGGTACAAGCCCATTGGCACCTGAAGCCATTGGGATCATATGCGTCATACCCTCCCTGATCCGCCACGCACTTTGCGGTTTTTGTCATGCGCACATTGCCGGAATCGTATTACACAGCTCGCCACAGCCTTTCATCAAAGTGAGACAGTAGCTGTGTTCGAACTCAGGTCCCCTGGGTGCGAAGCACGCCCTGTAGCCACTACAAACGTTCACTTCAATGTTCGATGTTCAATCGAGAGAGATTCGTCCGAGACATTAATTATTTTTACGCGTGCATCTAACAGAAATCACGTAGAGCTCAGTCAGCGGTTCCTCCAGCTTGATGACGGCGTTGTAGTTTGAATAATTGTTCGAGGGTTTGCACTACGTTTACCCACTCGGCACTCCCCTAACCAACACTACACAGCAGGATGTTTAAAAAAAAAAAAAATAAGTTGCTCAAAAAGCCTGTGTTTGGGCGGGGGGGGGGATAATGTATGAAAATCCATTTCACCGTAGAGAAAATGTCCACCTCTTAACACCCCATGGTAAAATCCTTTTTTAAAGAAAATCACTCGACTAAGAGAGGGTATTATTTTTTCTGCCCTATTTTGTGAAAGTAGTATCTTAATAACAAGGGCCCTCCCCTCTCACCCTAATTCTCACCGGTTGAGAGATACCGAGAAACTATTATTTTCTCGCTTTTTAAGATTTTGTAATATTATCTTTTCATTTTTCGTGTTATTACGAAGAAAGGCAAGAAAAATAACAACGAGAGACCCCCCCCCCCACCGCTCAACATCCTTTTTCAGTCCTATCTACTCCAGTATGGCATTCGTTATGGTCATGAAAGCTATTAGAATCCTCCCGGCACTTTCTGTGTTCGTTCAAGCGGTTCAAGTTCAATGGGTGCGGAGGACAGGGATGAGTTGGGTGAAAAGATGACGGGAGGGGCGGGGGTTAAATGGAGCATTAAAAAAAATATTATGGCGTTACTAGGGTCCGATTTCACCTCGAAATAAAGGGTATACAGGAAAGAGAGATGTGTGCACAATATTGCCCCCAAAAAAAGTTCATCTTTGTGTTCAACACTTGTCCGCTGAGCTGATGACAACCCTCGGGGAGGGTGTCGGCCGCCGCGACCCGATCGTCTCTTGGCCGCGAATTGTTTTCACGACGTCCTCCGTCTGTTTTTCAAGGACCTGCAGAAACAGGTTGACGTTGCTCAACGTGACGCGACTTCTGTCGTCCAATAGTTGATAGAAAGGTGAGTCGCCGCAGCGAACGATGGAAATAATTTCATCCAGTCGATTGACGACCGTTTCCAAACTGTCGGCGATTGATTGTCGCTCGCGTTGAGCATTTTCAACGGCGAGCGACAGACTGTCGAGTTCCTCTTGAAGGTTGTGAACATCGTCGGCTTGTTGAGCGACTCGTTCCACTTTGAGAGCTTTCTCGTTTTCTATCTTTTTCTTGACAGCTTTAGCAGCATCGTGAAGGCTCTCCGACTCGCAGTTGACTTCGTTCACATAATTGAAAACGGCGAAATTTTCGTCTTCATTCGTTTTATAAATATCGCACATAGCGTCAACTTCCTTAGTTTTTACATAAATCGAAATCGACGCAATTATTTTACTGTAAGCTTTCCTCAAGTTCAACATGTCCTGCTTCCTACTCGTCGCCTCTCGTTTGGCAGCAGAGTCCTGACACTCGCGATTGTGTCCTTTAATCGTGAGGAACTGAACGCGTTGTGAGTCGGCAAACAGGAGACGGTCGAGATCACGCATCTGTTGTGTGTGACTCTCTTGGAGCGTGACGTTTTTCTCCACGAGAGAGTCGAGTTTGGCTTGAGCCTCTTCTCTGTGTTCGAACGCTATAGTCGCCTGTTCAATCAAGTCGATAATGGTTTGCTTCCCATTTCTCAGAAGTTGTATTCGATCTTCGAACTGCTGTTTAAATCGTTGCCTCTCCTTGAGAAGAGCCTCGATTTCCCGCCTGTGTCTTCCATTGTTTGCCATGACTTTATTCATTTCAACGTGCGCTATGTTCAATTTGGACTCTAAAAGACTCGTTCGACACATTAATTCTTGAATAAGTTGAGAACTCTTCTTAAAACCAGTCAATTTCTTCGATCGCAACGCCATAAGCTCATTACCAGCGCTAAACAATTGCCGTTGGGTCTCGTTCAAATCATTTTTCGCCTGACGCACTTGTTTCTCAAGCGTCAACTTCGTTTCGAACAAATTAACCAGTTTTTTCGGTTGAACTTTGACGCCTCGACGCCGCCGTCGTCGTCTAGTCATCAACATTCGTTCGTCCGAACACAAATTCTCCTTTTCTTCCGTCAAAATCTGGAGCAGAGCGTGCTGTCGACCCAATTGAATTTGCATTTCTTCCTCGTACGTGACCCGGCTGGACTCCATCACTTTGTACTGTCGATTTAGTCGTGCCAATTGGAGTCGAGCCATTTTTGCAGACTCGGAGTCGGAACTTCTTTTTCCGGATTTTTGACGTTTGGACATTGTTCTTTATTACCGCGCGATGTTACTGAAATGAACGGTTAGCGACTGGGTTAAGAGGGGTGATAATACCATGGCATTAGTAACCAGTGTAAACAGTTGGCAACCGAGATTTCAGACTAAGGCAGTGGGTTTAAATCGATGACGAAAAGGTGAAGATGTACGTTGCACTCACCCCATCGCCCCTTGCCATCATTATGGTCTCAATGCAGCACACAAATTATTCAATTAAGACTAAGAGCCACTAAAATTAACCGTTTGGGTTGAAAGAACAGGGGAATCAAGGGGAAAATCTAATGTTTCAACTCAGTGACGATGTTTTCTAAGACTAACTAACTCTATTTTGACAACAGTAAACTCCGGGATTTATCAAACACGATATTGCTTCGCACAAAAAAAAAAAAAAAAAAAAAAAAAAAAAAAAAAAAAACGTATAAAATAACGAAAAATTGCAAACCTTTCTCAGTCGGTCGTTTGTTTCGCTCACATTATAATACGCTTCCACTCCGTTCAAAAGCACCACAACTTCAAAAATTAAAACAATTAATACTCCTACTGAGGCCATTTTTGGCGCCTGTTTTGGGTCCGTTCAGTCTCTCTCACTCACTCTCTCTCTCTCTCTCTGTCTATATCAACGGACAACCGCAACACTTAGGCGTATGGACCGGACGACCCTCGAGAAAAGCTCTATATTCGTCCCACCCCTTCCCACGACCGTGGAGTGACCAAGTTTTCCTTGGAAGGGGGGAAAAATGTGCGATGTAAAAAAAAAAGGAAAGCCAACGACTGGGGGGGAAACTATTTGAAGGGGGAAGAAAATCTTGTTTACAAGAAATAAAATGGAACAGGTTAGGGGGGAAGAAATGAAAGGAAAATGACCGCGCTTCTTCATTGAAGTTGCATAGTTGTTAATTGGGGGGGAGGGGTGAAGGGTGGCAGGGTTGTCGAGGTGCTAAAGGGAGAAAAGGAGCCTACTTCCTTCGCTTTCATTGACTTTTACAGAGTCTACTCAAATTTGATACACCTTTTTTTGCATGATTTGCCCTAGGAGTGGGAACCATTCAACGTTGAGGTCCTCTCAAACTGGTGAAAATGACTACGAAGAGGCCAGTTGGACCAAAAAAAAAAAACGGTCGATGACAATGCTGATTTAAAACTTTCCCACTTTTGCCGAAATTACGAAAACTCTCCTCGGATATTTTTCAACAAATAAGCCGCCATTTTAAAGCGCATTTAACCGTCTGGTGGGAGGGGGGATGAGAATCATCACTTTCCATCAGAAGAAGATCAAGCATAGGGTCGTCTGTTTTAGAATTTACTAACTGTTCCCTCCAACTAATAGAGCCTGCCAGAGCCTTGATTTCCAGGCGACAACAATGAACTTGAAAACGAGGAAAAAATATGGCCCAAACCGAGGACATACTTTTTTTGATGAGAAAATACGCAAAATGTAATTAATATTTTTTGTTGGCAAACTGGCAAACCCCGCACGTATACCTTGATTTCATTCTGGCAAGTCTCAATGAGGAAGCTTCACATTTTCCACAAATATTTTTTTCGATTAGGCATATCAATCCTTCCATGTATTTTTTATTTATTAACAAAAGTTGGCATATTTTAAATCCCGCCAAAACGAACATTTTCCGCAACGTAATATCCCTTGTATTCTCTGTCTTTATGAATAAGTTGAATAAGAGATTTAATAATGAATAAGAACTTAATTATGAATAATGAATAAGTTCTGCCCCATGAAACTTCCTCATAGTCTAGATCATTCTTATATTATAGCATTCTTCTCACTAATAGTAATAGACAAGAACATTCTTATGGTATTCGCATGCAATTTACATTTATTAGGCGAATCGTCTCACCTGTGGCATTTGGAACAAAGGAACTATGCTATCACTACACTCCAATTGCAGCAGACACCTCCTCATGGGTGTCTCCTCGCGGAATCTTGGCCCATTTCACCTCCAAAGTTGCCTTCGCAGCCGACAGCCGATGCCCCACTGAGTTCGCATGAATGACTATAAAAAAAAACCGTAAGCCATTGTACCTCAAACTTGACCTTAATTCATTTCAACATGCAAAGCCTTTCGAACAAATTACTTGAACTTAAAGGGTTTACTCTTGCAAGATCCGACGTATCTGTACTTTGTCTTACGGAACACTGGTTCAGGGATGATGCCGTAAATTTATATGTACCTCAGGGTTTCTATTGCGCCTCTAGTTTTTGCCGAACCTCAACTAAGAATGGTGGTTCGGCTATTTTCCTGAAATCCAACCTTCTATCTACCAGTCTCGATCGATTAAAAGAACTCTCTGCTGAGCTTGTCTTGGAAATCTCTGCAACACGTATTTTGAATCCAGAGCTCTTAGTTACTGTGGTCTACCGACCGCCGGCTTCTCCGTCTCGTCAGTTTATGAGGATTTTCGCCGAACTCCTCTCCGCTTTAACGAATTTTAACGCTCCTACTGTCATCCTCGGTGACTTCAACATCCACCTTAAGAATCTTGAGGACGGAGAGTGCTTGGATTTCCACGCGTTGATTAATAGCTTTGGTACAAATTAGATAAGTAGCCGTAGTTGCCTACGTTGTCAGTCATACCTTGTTGAGGTGTATCCAAGACAGACCGGTTTCGTCTGTTCGGCATCTTCAGTGTTTGAACGTCTACTGACGAAACAATGAAAATCAAGAACCAGAACCAAAACCGAAACCTCGAAACCTGAATCAAGAAACAGAAAATAACGGACTTTTTTGTCCAAACAACACCTGCAAAGTGAAGGGAACAGGGAAAACCCAGGGGGGGGGAAGGGTACATAAGGGGACACACACACGACGGTAACTCAGTTTTCAGTAGACGTTCAAACACTGAAGATGCCGAACAGGCGAAACCGGTGTGTCTTGGACACACCTCAACAATGTATGACTGACAACGTAGGCAACTACGGCTACTTATCTAATTTGTATTATTGTACACCTTTTATATATAACGATGTTACTAACCCTAATAATAGCTTTGGTTTTAGAGCAACGGTATCCGAATGCACGAGGGTCAGTCCGACTAGAAAGAGTTCCATCTTGGACAACGTGATCTGATAACAAATATCCACTACTGGTTCGCCGTAAAAAGGTGTGAACATACTTTTTTGATCATTTCGCCCAAGAAATCGTGGTTCGCAGCCCGTTGCCTCAATTGCACGGTAGGACACCTCTCGGTCAAACAAGTCAGTCTCATGATCGGAATCTTCTGCATCTACGGTCTCTCCTGCAACAGCCTGGACTTTGGTTTCCCATTTACAGTCTGGTTTCCTCCAACGAAGCGGCTCAACTGTTTATCGATGTTTTTATTAGCATTAGCGACGCGGCTTGCCCCTGGACTTTAATTACAGCTAAACAGCAGTCTCGACATAAGTGGTTTACTTCAGATCTCAGAAGAATGCGAGACCACTATTGGCGATTGTAGCTATCACTAGCGGCGCTAGTGTCGTGTGATAATATGAAACCGGTACTCCCCACATTTATGTTAAATGATAACAAGTTTTGTGTTTTTTTTAAGTGTTTTTTCGTGGTCAACGTCAGTCACATAACGGGAAGAAAGTAGTCAGTTGGCCTAATGTGACGAAAACAGAAGAACATGATTTCTGATACATTTATACTCAAACGTCAAGCTAGCTCCCAAGCCTCGCGGCGCGGGTCGACTTTCTCCCAACACTGGGCTAATTGATAGCTGACATCGTTGAACCCTCAATTTTTGGGAAACAATGAAATGACAATGCTGTGTCTCGGTTACGACGGGAAGAGCAACCAAAAACAGCAGTTTTCTCTGGATTCACCCTTCAGAGACATCCCACGAGCGCCTTATCCTTTCTTCATTGGTACTCGCCTGCTCACCGTTTCGTTCTAGTGCTCAGAGAATGGCACGGGTTCAGCAAAATGGGCGAAAACGTTTTTGAATCGGTGTTTTTGGGTTTTCTTGCTCCAACAAATGGCCGACAGTGAGTTTCAGTTCGGGTGTACTACGCACCCGCATAACCGTCTTGTTTTCTTGATTTGGTGATGCCAAAGGTACAATATCGAGGCCTCCTCATCACCGTCACATTATTTAGCCGTAGTTCACAGTAAAAAAGTGTCACTGACCAACATTTTTGATACATGAACTTCCTCATTGTAGAAAACCTTTGTTTTAGTTTGTTGTCAAATGACAACAACAAATCACATGGAGTACCGGACTCAATGTTTCTCTGAAACGCCGCCAGATATCGTATCCCTTAGCTACAATCGCCAATATGTCTCTTTTACACATGTCACGTTTCGTTGCTGACCCTCCCTCTGGTCCTCGAGAGTCTTTTGTCTCAGCGAGGAAGGAGTATCGATCCTCTTTGAAAGCCGCCAAGATCGGCTTCAATTACAATCTTATTGAGTCTTCAGCCAATAGGACAAAAGCAGCTTCGAAAGTGGTACAATCTGAGATAAAAAGCCCAATCCTCGGCACACCTCGCGTCTGCCCTGGAGGGGAGAAGCTCACCGCCGACGGTTTCAACAAGTTTTTTATTAAGGCAGCAGCTGATTGCATTGGCAAACTTCAAAAATCTCAGTTTCATTTTAAGGACTTCATGCCGCCCGTAAATTATGGATTCGGTTTCACGGAGGTCACTGTGCAGGAAGTTTTCGAAACTATCAAGGCCTTGAAGAGGGTTCATTCCCATGACTTTTATGGGCTGACTGCAGAAATGATGCTGTCTTGCGCGGATATCGTGGCTGAGCCTCTGTCTCACCTATTCAATTCCTTTCTTCGCGATGGCGCCTTTCCGGATGTTCCCAAGATTTCAAGAGTAGTTCCGATTCACAAAAAGGCTCGGCGGAGTACTCTAATTATCGGCCCATTTCAGTCATTCCAATTTTCACCAAGGTTTTTGAAGCCCTCCTCGCAATGCAACTAGTCCAGTACTTCGAAAGTAACAATTTATTCAGTGAATCTCCATTCGGTTTCCGGTCGGGTAGATCCACAACCAAGGCCACGACTTCCATCCTTCAAGAATGCTTGAAGAGCCTCGAGCGCCAGGACGTGACTGCATTTCGGCTGTTTGACTTGACCAAAGCGTTCGATTCTCTCGATCCTGAAATTCTCTCCGCCAAACTTTCACATTACGGGTTGGACTATGCAGCGGTACGAATCTTGAAATCGTTGATTACGGGATGGAGGCAATGTGTCTCTTTCAACGGCCTCGTTTCTACCCTGGAATCAAATCTTGATTTGGGAGTGAAACAGGGGTCAACCATTGGACCACTCCTGTTTCTAATCTTTATTAACGACCTTCCGAACCTCTTCCTTGATCCGCATTCGTTTGCCTGCCTCTATGCAGATGACGTCACCCTTCTGTGCTCAGCTTCGTCCTTAGGCTTGTTGCAGGATTCGGTCAAAATATCGACTAGTAAACTCCAAGACTGGTGCTCGGTAAACCAGTTTGGTAATGAACTCGGATAAAACTCAAGACCTGTTATTTCAGCTCTCAGGTTCCTCACCATGTACTTGTCGCCCGGTAAAAATCCTCGGTACTTGGTTCGACGCTCGTGTTTCCTGGTTTGCCATTCACGGGACTTCATTCATTAATTTGTAATTGAACGCTAATAGTTACAGCCTGCTCGTCAGACCGCCCGTCCTACCCCTCCGCAGGGCGCAACTACGCGTCATCAATGCTGTTCGCCACTTCTGCACCCCCCAAGACTTCGGCACGGTTGCGATGATTCCGTTGAAAGTAGCCAAATCGCTGTCCAAACGCATAACAAATAACCTTTATTTCTCGATCCTACATCAGTGAGAATGAAACCTACTAAAGATCCTAAAGAAGAAGAGCATTTGCCCAAATTTAGAGATATATAGTATTTGTATATAGGTGAGCAAGTTCGGATCCAATTTTTTGGTGAAATTAGAAGATTTCTGGCTGAATATTCGAGAAATTGCCAGTTTCAGGCATTGGCGGACCTACACGTATCGGAGCTCGGTGTGGAATGGCAGAAATATCCATGAGACCACTTAGTCGTCTCTAATATTGGTAACCTCTACTCTACGACCTTTCCTTTTAGCCAAATTTCCGCTATTTCTACACCCTATCCGCAAATTAGCGCTTGTGCCAATTAAGCCACGAATTTCTCCATTTTAGCCGCGAATGAGTGCTTTTTGTCAACTTTATCAGCATATTAGCGCTTTTCTCAATTTTGGCCGCGTGTTACGTTTTTCTCAATTTCGGCCGCAGATTAGCGGGGTATCTCCCCCCCCCCTCTCCCAACTAAACATAAATATGCGCTTTTTCTCAACTTAAGCAGCAAAAGTAGCTTTTTTATCCCATGAATTAGCGATGTTTCTTAAGTTTCCTCGAGTTAGCGTTTTCCACGTGCAATTTTAGCTGAAAATAAGCGTTTTTTTGTTTTTTAATTTGTTAGTTGACCAGCGAGGGAATCAAACCCACGACGCAGTGCCCGTGGGTGCCAGGCCGCTGGAACGCAACGCCCTAGAGTCCCCACCGGCACGCCGACGACACAGCAGATGCGGAATGATTACATACTTGTACGCTAGTTTCAAGAAGTTCTCCCGGATGCAGATTGACAAAATTGGTTGTAAGTATAATCCAGAACGCTCACGTTTAGCCAATTTAATGACACTGGTGGTCATTCAGTGATGTTGAGGAAGACACCGCCTATACATTGGTGAAATGAGCATTCTCCACGGGACTCAAGTGAACGGCTCAAATCTAAATACTCTGAGAAAATGACCCTAAAAGTCACTCGGATAAGAGACGATGTGCGATTTTGGACGAATTTACCAAATTTTAGAAATGGACGAGTCTGCAACCCGAAAAATCAGACATATTTTTAATCAAAAGAGCCGTTGAAGATATAGACACAGTGATGTCGTCGTTACAGGCCACTTTCGCCCGTTTACTGGAGCTGAACGAATTTTTCCGCACGTGTTGACCACAGGCCTGAAGTCCAAGGAAGCGGCTTGACAGTCGACACACGCGGACCGCCACTAGGGCCCGTATTCAGAAACCACACTTAACGCAACCTTAACCTTAACAGACCCTCAGGGAAGCATTTCGTATTCAGAGACCACCCTTATCCATGTCTCTTGAGGGATCCCCTAAGGGGACCCTTAAAGGAAAAAAAACTGTTATTCAGAAAGCAACCTTAACCTGCGTGCCCCCTTAAAAAGACGCTATTTCATGGTTATCCGTTAAGGGTGCTCCCGACCACCCTTAAGGCTCCCTTAAGACTTATCATTGTACAACGCCGGCTTTAAAATGTCTGATTTGCAAGAGTTTCTGGACTTCGTACAAATAACGGAATCATCAACTGTTCCAAGGGCCTACATAAGGGGAGCAGAGGACCGGCCCTTTTATGATCTGAGTGACGAGCAGTTTCGAAAAAGATACCGCTTCGAGAAAAACACGGTTCGAAACATCGTAGAATTGGTTCGTGGCGGCTCTTCCGACCGGCGGGGGCTTCCATTTTCACCCTTGGCCAAAATTCTTGTGTCACTGAGATTTTATGCTACTGGGAGTTTTCAGGTACGGACAAACGAAGTGGAAACGTGTCATCATTGTCCCCTTTCTTCAACTTTCGGCGGTGGCTGGAGAGTTTAGGGACTTTCCGAGTATTTCGTGTGAATTCATGTAACTCCGTTCACATAGATAATTTATTATCTGTAGCGTTCGATGAATTTAGCTGAAATATGCATGAAAAATCTCGGAGAGCACTACTCTCTAGTTATCACCTTTCTTTTTGTTGTACAACGGTTGTCTGGGGGTGAAGCCAGTCCGCAGAAAAAATTAATTATAAGGGATTGGTTGAGTACTTCCTTCACTTTAATCACCTGTGTATATGGGCTTCTTTTTATTTTCACAATATTCGCATATTTTAAAATTGTCTCCTTCAAGAACGCCTTCTCCGCGGCAGAAAAATTCATCCTTTTCTTTCCCGAATCCATTATCTTGAAGGGCTGAAGGCTCTATACAGAATGTTCACTCGTGCCGAAGTGGAGTAATTTCAAACTCGGAGAATGACAACAGACACCGCGAGCCCACCAAACTGACATTTTTTGCCACCGTTGCATTCCTCCCCCTCCCCTACACATTACATTTTCAAAACTCACGGCTAACCTCTGTTCCGGCGCGCGTAAAAATTATGGAGGGAAATGAATCAAACTAAAACATCAATCAAATAAAACAGCTGTAAGTAGCTACAAAAACTGTACAGTCACCTCGAAAAACACAATGTTTATCTCATATCAGCTTAGGGGACCCTTAAGCTTAAGGGTCCCCTTAGGGGGCTCTCTGAATACAATTTCTTAAGGGGTCGCTTAAGTGCACTTAAGAAGGATCCCCTCAGGGTTGCGTTAAGTGTGGTTTCTGAATACGGGCCTAGGGGTCGTGAAAGCCTCTTAACTACAAACATTTGGCTTAGCCGGATGCTGAATTGGAATTCTTTGAACGTTCCTACCGTAGTCTGACGATACTAGGAGAGTGTAAAGGGAATGCACTTTAGCACTGACTCTTTTGAAACATTTAACAAATAAACGCACCCACACACTGATAAATTTCAGTGGGACAGGAGAAGTTAATTTTAAAACTTGTAGCTCTAAGGGGGGGGGGCATCCCCCCGGACCTACGCCCCTGCCCACGTGCAGAGCCGTCCTTCTCCCATTAAGTCAACGTTCAGAATAAGCCAGGATTTAGCGATTTCTCCGTGTTAACCGCGAATTAGGTTTTCTCAGCGCTTCAATTAAATTTCGTCGGTGAATTACAGCCATGCATTTATCCCGTATTTGGCCGTGAATAAGCGATTTATCTTCATTTTAGCCGCGAATTTGCTATTTTTTTTCCATTTTAGCTACTAGTTAGCGATTATACACAATTTTAACGTTAAATTAGCGTTTTTTTCCAATTGGCAATTGACCACGAAGTTTCTTCCTGGAACCGCGGCTCGCCATTTTAACTCAATTTTCTGTAAATAAGCAAATTTTCTCAAATTGGCCATTTATCTTGATTTTAGTCGTATATTAGCGTTTTCCTCATTTTAGCTGCTAATTGTAGATTTTTCTACAATTAGCCATGAATTAGAGGTTTTTCCCAATTTTCGCCGCGAATTACCTAACGCTTTTTCTGAGTTTGGCCGCGCGGATTAGCGATTTTTTTCACTTTCTGGCACTAGAGTTAGTTATCTTTAGAAGCAGCGCATTATCATTTTCTCAATTTAAACCTGGAATAAGCTTTTTTTCCTCACTTGGTCGCTTCATCTCAATTTTATTTTTATTTAAAATGAAATAAAAATTAATAAAATAATTAGCCACGAATCAGCGATTTTTTCTCCGTTTCAGCCGTAAATAGGCGATAGTTCACTGTTTTAACCGCGAATGAGGGGCGCAGGCGATGGTGTAATGGTTACAACACTCTTCGCAACCCAGCGGGCCTGAGTTCAAATCCAGCTACTGCCCATTGCACTACAAGGCTGCGGCCGTGAATTAACTAATTTTTTTTTCATTTGTATCCTCAAATTAACATTTTTTCTAGACTTTATCCAAGAACTTTTTTTCTAAATTTTTGCAGCGAATTAAATAGCGATTCTTTTCAGTTTAGTCCGTGGAATAGGATTATTCCAATATTAGTGGCTAATTAGCTCTTTTCATCAATTTCATTATCGAATTAGCGATTTTATAAATTGTTGCTGTGGATTGGCGTTTGTCCCTGCCCAGAGGTCACACCCAGGAGTTGAATCAAAAAAATAAAATCGTCGAAAGGAGCTAATATCACTGCCCAACCGCGTTATATTACACCAAAACTCGTTTTCGCGTACCTACATCCATGCCATGAACATAAATATGGAAACTAAAATCCTAATTTTTTCATATTTCAAGCTTATCGGGGCCCCCTCTGTTAGAGAACCCGGCGGGGATCCGCCCCCCTCGCCACTAATTTCACGGTCAGAAATGAGAAAATGCGCTCAATGACCGCAAAAATTAAGAAAAATACTAAGCTACTTGCTACTTCGCGGTTAAAGTTTCTGCGGATTAAATGTAGAAAAAGCGCTAACTAGAACTTCTGAACGCAAGTTCGTTGTGCAAACTGAAAAAAAGAAGCGCTAATTCATAGCTGAAAGCGAAACAATTTAAATCGCTAATTGGGAACTTGCATGAATGCCCGATTTGGGAGAAAAGTATACCGGTGAATTGGCATACGAACAGAAGGATATCAACGGTAGTTGGAGCCCGATTGGTGCATTTGGTGATTTTTAAATAAATTTCAAAGTTCTTCAAGAGGGGATGGATGGTGCGAGTGGAAATGACGTCAATGGTCACTTGTGAAGCATTTGAGGGAACTCGGAAATTTGTTGTTTACAAATCAATAACAAGAAAAAGTGTCCCCCTGGAAATGCGTCTTACCCCCCTCTTCCACACACCGTCAATTTCATTGAATAACCTTTGACGTAATCAAATCACCACTCAAAATTTTTAAAAATTCGCTTTCAGCCATTGATTTAAATGTTGAATTTGAGCAATAGCCTTGTGAAAGAGCCCTCTTCAAGGAACACCAATGCCTGAAAAATATGCAAGTTCCCCATTCCAAACCTTACCTTGCAAAAGGTCCAGGGCGGTCGCCTGGCTCGCCCACCCTTAAAGCTGGCACGGGTTCCTACTTCACTGCTGAAATGAAGGAAAAGCGCTATTTCACGGCTAAAATTGAGAAAAATCACCATTCTCGGATTGCCGTAAAAACTTTAATTTGCGGCTAAAACTAAGAACAATTCTAATTTGTGGCTAACATCCATGATCCAGTTCCAACTGCTCAATTGTTCTCAGTGCGAACAATTGAATCGTTTCTCCTCGTCAGCCGCGGCGCACGTTGGAAGATATTCTTCAAGTTCACTCTCTGATGTGCCCCCGCACCAGCCGTCAGGACACAAAAATTGAAGTATGGTGTTAGTGAAATAGATCGATTCCAAGCTGATTTCATAGAGTCGTGATCAGCAACCTCGAATTGGTAGGAAAAAGTGGATTTCGGCATGACGACGGTCTGTCTATCGCATTTTGTTTACAGATCTGGATGACGACGGCCCTTTTTATTTATTTTTATTTTTTTCAGTGCCCGGAACCCCTCCAATTTGATGCTGGTTTATGGGAACATGCGCGCGCGAGTTTTACTTCGTATTTCACGACACCTTTTATTCCAAACATTATTGATAGGCACCTACTCATTCTTGTTGTAGGATACAAAATCAATATCAATAGGTGTCAATGTTATTTCGGTGGAAATGAATTGAAGGCGGGTTAGTAGGACTCGAGGGATTGGATGCGACACATAATTTGTTGTCTTTATTTATTTTAATTTAAAAAACATGGGATCGAAGTCATACAAATAGAGCGTTGGGGGTATTTTTATTGTCAATATTTTGTTTGGACAAGACAAAGTTTACTGGCCGGTGTGTGTTTGAAGATGATGAGCAAGTTGGTACATTAGGGCGCCCTTGTAGTCACATTGTGGGCAAATGAAGGATTTCTCACCGGTATGTTTTAGAAGATGATAATCAAGGGTTGTCTTTTGGGCGGCCCTGTAGTCACAGTGTGAGCAATTGAAGGGCCTCTCGCCGGCGTGTTTTCGAAGATGCCTTTCAAGATTACTTTTAGTGTCGCATTTATACTCACAGTGTGAGCAATTGAAGGACACCTCGCGGGCGTGCCTTCGAAGATGCCTGTCAAGGTTACATTTAGCGTCGCATTTGTACTCGCAGTGCGAACAATTCAATCGTTTCTCCTCGACAGCCGCGGCGTTCGTTGGAAGATGTTCTTCAAGATCACTCTCTGACGAGTCCCCGCACCAGCCGTCAAGACGCAAAAACGTGTTCATTGGTTTTGAGATAGGTATATCAACGTCAGGAAAAATATCGTATAAGGGAACGGCTCAAGAAGGTCTCAGGAGTCGGAACAGATCATCTACCGATAGAAGACTACTTTAAAATGAGAACGAAGCGTGTCGGGAATAATCTGATGAAACAAGAAAAATGTAGATTTTGTTTGGAAAAGAGAGCAAAGGTCTACGAATTGTGAATGGCGGGCCATTCCTTTCTTATCTCTGAGAAGGGAAATATTTTGTTTTTATTACAAACAGTAGAGTCGTGTGGACGAGTTTTTAGGAAGGTTTGGCATACTACCCGGTAAATGTTAATTAAATTCAATTAAAAATCGAACAGTGTTGCTCAAATTTAAAGTCCATAACTTGAATAAATGCATGTTATGATCTGGGGGCCTATTCTCTAACAACAAGCAATATTTTTTTCGCCAGCCATGTGTCTATTTCATTCATTTGTTTGAAGAAAATTAATGAAATAAACATATGACTTCGAAAAAGCTATTGATTCGGAGTTAGAGAATAAGCCCCTCTATAAAGCGTTCGAATAAATTGGTAATATTTTGACCAAATTCGGTGCTTTCAAAAAAGCAATTTTATGCCTTTAGCTATTTGAACCCCCAATTTAGCTAATTTCTCTCATATTTCTATTACTTATTAAAGCGTAATCGTATATACTTATCTCTCATATTTAATCGTTTCGCGGGATTGGCACTTTCTTTCTTTCTTCAAAAAATCTGGTTCTCTGGGGGCTTCAGTTTCAGTTTGTAATTTTCTCTTGCAAGTCAGTTTCCAGGATACAGTTAAGTAGTTTTCACGAGGTTTCCTGCTGAAAAGTGGTCATTTTTGTGGCCGTGTTAGTTTTCTGGAGCATTATTTCCAGGTAACCGTTTTTGTGGTCAAGTTCCATGGTCAATTAGCCAGTTTGAATGGCTGAATTGATGGTTCCTCTGGACTTTGTGGGGCCCGTGTGGTTCGGGAGGGCCGAGGTATAGAAGTGTCTGGTATCCAGCCACACATCAATCAAGTTTCTGTAGATTCAAGATTAGCAGTAAAAATTCATATTTTGAGGCTAAATAGATTGTTTCCTGTGGGAATTGTTAGTTCGTTGCCGTTCCTGGCATCAGTTCTGAGTTTCTGCTGGTAAATGGGTCTATAAGGGAGGGAGGCAGCAATTTATTCGTATGAAATACTAGGGACTTTGATTCACTAAACTCATAATTTTCCCATTTGCAAACCTGCAACTATCTGTTCAACATTTAGAGGATAACAAAATCTTGGCACTTTGAAGGAGTATATCTACTACCTCTCCTGTAATAGATCTCTCTTTAATGACTCAGAGAACCCCATCCCCCCACCCTTTTAATTCACTAGCTCAAGTTTTCTCAAATAAGAAAGTATTTGTGCACAAAAAAAGAGGAAAGTCAAGAACCAAGTCGACCCTCCCATCAGAATAGATTGTACACAATGCTGAAGAAGACTACACGGGCTTTTGAAAACAAAAGTGATTGACAAATTGCTCTCCGTGTAACGTCATTTTTCTTCGTAGGCGACGCCATCATAGATTCGACCCGCACAGAGGCCGTAGCCGTGAGCGCATATAGTAGGACGTTGGTTGGTTGGAAGGGGGGGAAGGGTGGCGGTGAGTGCAAAAAAGGCACGGGGAAGGAAAAAGAAATGTACAGGCGAAGCGAGTATTTTCCCCGAAAATGGAAGGAAAGGCCGCGAGAAGTAGAATTTTCACAAGGGGTGAGGGAATCAGTGGGGTACAGTACATGATCACTGTCACTCGCCTTGACTTATAAACTATCGGTGATACTCGTGGGGCATGAAAAGGCAGCTCTTACTAACGCCCCCCCCCCCCTATCAAGTCTTGTGAAGGAATGGGGTGAATTAATTTGTCCTACCATGAAAGTTTCGCGATGAGAATTTTAAATATTCTCATTCTCAGGTGATACAAGCCAACGCGAAGACTTGCAAGTCCACAACTACGGTGGTCTTGAGTCCTCCTTTTTCCCCGGGCTCGTACTCCTTCTTTGTTTTTGATAGTCCTTCACAATTTACACGCCTGTTTTTGTTCATTTCTTTGGCTGTGAATTCACACGGCTGACTCATCAATAAGTACTTTTCACGAAATAGGTAATTCGTAAGACAGAGACCTCCGGTACACGGAGTGAGACCATTCTTTTAAAAAAATAAAGTTTCCCGTTCGTTCCCATTTCTACGATGATCCCCCCTCCTTCCTACCTGTTCAAAAATGGATTTTTCCCCCATCGCTATTCAATCCAAAGAGGGTGTTATACTGTTGTTCATCTTCATAAAAGGTCCGAAATAACTTCCTACTGGGTCAGACCGGGTTTCTAAAATTACAGGTGAATAATTGCATGATGGGGTTAAGAGGAGGTAGTCCGAGTTTTAACTTCGAAGAAAATTTTCCGACGGAGCGATGTTGAAGTTTGGTGGGGGGGGGGGGCTGATGCAAAGCCCTCCAAATCATTTCTTTGGATGCGAAAGCTCAAAAACTTCGGATAGCGTTTGCTGTAGCTGAAACACGTTTTTTTTTTTAGGGACGATAAATGATAGTGGTGGGGGGGGGGAAGGTGAGTAGTGGTGCTTTCACTTTATAACTATTCAGTTCGATTCGCTTAATTCGAAAAGGTATCATCGAATAAGTGGAGGGATACTTTACAATTGCCACACAGTTTAAAAGTTTGGTTCAATTTAATATTTTGCTCGAGATTGCTAGCCATTAGAAAGGAGAAAAGACTAGGAAAATTGACGAGGAAAGGAAAAGTTGGAATGAGTAAGAGGTAGAAATACCATTGAAATTGATTTATCCGTTACACCCCCCTCACTATACCCATGTAACCCCTTTACCGATGCGGCATCAAACAATTAGAAAGCAAAAGTTTTCCCATTAATTCAACGGAGAAAAAAAGACATACCAAAATTACCAACAGAATCTCACAGAATAAGATCACAATCGGCAAGTTTTTGTACTGTCCCGTTACTGGTAGATTCACTGTGGACCGTGGGACTCGGCCCATTCAGCCGAGGTGTACCACACCGCAGATATCCAAGTTATGAAAGCGAACCCATTCTATACTGTTCTATGCAGCCAGGACTGGGCAGTATTTCAATTACATGCTACTGAATTATAATTATTTCAATTACAAATTGTACAATTGGTAATTTGTATAGTAATAGGGGTATTCATGAAAAATGTTAAGCCTTGTATTTGTTATTTGCTAAATCCCGAACAGTTAGGTAAGGCCATAGAAACGGAGAAGCTGAACACAAAAAATACGAAATAACAGGGTTTACGTCGATAACATATGTTAAACTCCAGAGCATGAATACCCCTAATATGTAACGATGTGCCGTTGTAATTGGTAATTTGTATTTTGAAGGACTTTTTTTGAGTAGGTACCTAATTTGTACTTGACAATTACCAATTATCCACTTGAACGAGGTAATAGTGACGCTGAAGCAGCATTGGGAATTTGGGATGTGCATTGTCATGGGTCCGCCAAAATGATTTTATTCTTAATGAAGAGAAAACACTTCGGATGGTGTTCACTTTAAAACAATTTGCAGAGGAGCTCATTCACATACCTGGGCATTGTTTGGGACAAGACTCTTTAGCACATATTGACCTGGCCTCTCCCAATATTTCTTGTTTCGCCTCTACAAATTGAATTTTTTTAAGTTCTGTGGTTTAAGGACTCGTGCCTCGCTCCCCATTAATAGCCACATTAGTCATGCTCGCTGTGATCCTCGGGCGATCACGCATCCGGATTCGGCTCGGTAGAGCGAGGTGTTCTACTGGTAGTTTATTGGAAGCCCAAGGAAGACGCACGTGAAGCCCGCTGGGCCGCTCTCAACTCGAGAAAATCGTTCGAAACCGATGATATCACCAAAAGTTTACTGTGGGGGGGGGGGGTACAGGGCTTAAAGGGTGCTGACGGCCTTTTAGGTGATTTTTGGACGAGGACGGTTGCATTCGCAAATGACCACTCTCCTGGGTTCCGTGTGTGTGTAATTGATCTGGAGACCATAAGTATACGCTCAGTGCTGAGACGTTGAGCTCATTAATCGGAGGGACCAGCAAGCAGCACGTGCCGGTGGAAGAGATGTTGTATCAACAAGTAATGTTTCTTTGAATCGGAGTCAAACTATCATTTTTAATGACTGAACCAGGCAAAATGGAGAGGAGATGCTCGGATTTGTCGCCAGGGGATGATCGTTCGTTCGTCCAGTTGTCGAATTTGTGCGGACCCATGCTTGTTGAGGGTGGCACAACCATGTCAGCAAATTTACCGGAAAATGTGTCAATCGTTTGTTTAGCCAAAATTTTCGTTTGTTTACCATTTCATGTACGATTATTTCGAAAAACAGTATGCCCCCGAGGGGAACAGTATGCAACCCGATCACGGGTTGCGTGAACTTAGCCCGACACATGCTGTTTTTTAAAAAAATTCATAATTATTCGAAATGGTAAACAAACGGCAATTTTGGCAAAACAAACGTAAACGTACGATCAATTCATTTTTCGGTAAATTTCCTGACTTGTGTGGTGCCAGGTTCACATGCGCTCCACAGTCTAGAAGAATTAACAACCATTTGATGTTATGCGGGTTGCCGGGTCGATTCCCTGGTTGTCAGTAAATTAGGATGTCCCTCCACGGGCGACCACAACGCCATGTCTGCATTTCACTAAAAAAACATCAGGGCCCACAGTCTGATTCAAAACCAAATTCCCCGGCTGTAAATCCCCCAATTTGGGACATGAATCTAACCGGTGGAATTTATTCATGAAAATGATCTCATTCGATAGATTTTTTTGGAGCTGTATGCTAAGATTTCCGTCTGCCGGCCATGTGCATTCGAAAATAACTTGATTCGCGGCCAAGGGCAAACGCCCCTGGCAATCGCTGACCGAAGCTCATTTTCGAATTCGGCTCCATAATACCCGTCAAATGAGACAAGTTCATGCCCCAAATTTAGGGAATTTGACTGCCCACTCTGAAGGCAAGCGCCCCTGACAGACGCTCATATCCGTATTTAGCTCCAAAAACCTTCCGAATGAGTCAAGTTACAGGATTATGTTCTTTCGGCCAATTAATATTCCACATTTAGGGAATTTGACTGGCCACCAGTGAGGGCAAATGCCCCACGCAGACGCTCATATCATTATTCAACTCCAAAAAACCTACTGAGTGAGTCAACTTACAAGACTAACGTTCTTTCGGCTAATTCGTTGTCCAAATTTAGGGAAATTGACTGACCGCAGAGAGCAAATGCCCCGGGCAGATGCCGAAAGAAGCTCATATTCGCGTATTCAGCCCCACAAAAGCTATCAAATGGAACAAGTTTCATGACTACGTTCTTCCGGTTGAATGGGACTGTCGCCAGCTCTTGAACTATGGGGTTTGCTGTTTCAAAAGCAAATTTTAATGCGTTTTTGCTCTTTTTGTGCACCATTTTGACGAACTTTCGCTCTTTCAGAGTCCAATTTCGTGGGCTTGGCTCCTAAATACCCCAAAATGTGGGATATGAAAATCCAAATTTCGTAAGTTTCGCAGGTTCGGTTAGTTCGAAAAACTTGTTTGGCAAAACGAACGACCAAACCAATCAGTCCCCGGTTTTTTTTGCCAGAATGGTCAAACAAAACCGGTGCCCCAAAATATTCAAAAGGATCAAAAACTGTCAACTTGTGAACTTATACTTGTGAACTGTAGGGCTTCGCTCGCGGATGAATAATCAAGTTTTAATTGGTAACTGATTATTTACCCGCGAGGCCCTCTATTTTTAAGAGAAAAAAATAATTATCTGGCCTATAAACTCCCTCGTTTATCCCCGTGAATTAACAACCCACCAGCTATACCGCATAAAATGGCCAATTCACCCCTAACATTCACTATGTTTTTCTCAACCCTTGTTTGAGGAAATCCTAGATTCGCGCTTGCCTTTCACTGCCCTTTTATAGTCATGAAATGATCTAACTCAATTGCACTAATTACCTCTCATGATTATTCAACTCAAACAAAAAAAAATTAGAAGAATAAAGGCAATAATTGGCGAAGAGGAAAAGTTTCATAAACATGTCGCTGGAGAGTGAGGAAGAAACATGATTTTTTCTGCATGAAAGCTTGATCAAGCTTAATGAGTTCATTATTAAACTCGATCCATTATAATTTAATACGCACGTTTAAAATAATATTGCACCCATTTCGGTGGTGAAACGTAACGCTTGTCGGTAACCAAATTTCGCATTTCGTGAGTTACTATTGCCAACATTCTATACGTTATTACTCCTCATTTTTAGAAAATGTCATGAAAATGATGTTCATATATGTTGCACCTTACGTCTCGCCATGGATGTCATGAAAGTAAATAAAACATTATCCTTGATTCTAGTGAAGAGAGGGGTAATAATTAAAAAATTTAAACACGTGCGAACAAACAATTTCGTACTATGACCAATTCTGTGGACTCTAGAAAGGGGATAAACAGAGACAATGAGAACATAATTTCCGCATTTTATCAAGGTTTACATTTTATGTTTTTAACCATCTGAACACAAGCTTTCAGTATATTATGTCATCGCAAGGTCCTCGAGTGAACAAGTTATATTGTGCAGGGAAATACGAGGCATTTCATTGACCGAAATAGCAAAAATTGCGTTCTTTCTACATTTTAGAAGCGAAATCGCTTATATAGATAACTCAAAAATGTGGTTCAACTATAGCAATATATGGAAACTCTGATGAGGGACATATTTCCGGGCAGGGGTCAGACGTAGGAGGATCTATGAGAGGGTAACAGCAGAATTACCCCCCCCCCCCACCCAGGAGCTGGCAAAATCGCTCTAAACATGGGTGTACTGGTGGATGGGGAGGTGTTTCGATTACCCACCCCCTCCCTGAGAGAGGTCCCAGATCGGCCCGTGGGCTGAGAGAAAAAAAACGCATTCTCTTAATTGGATAAATTGTTTTTATGTTTTTCTTTCTACATTTTTACTCCAAAACTGACAATTTCACCCTTATGTGCAATATACGTCAATTTTGGCGAGAAATTGCCATTTTTGGAATAAAATATTCAGTTTTAAGGGGGAGTTGAACATGTGCTTCCTTGACCCCCCTCAAATCGTACATCGCCTACTTCGCGTTACGTAAATTATCATCGCATTTCTACACCAATCTCGGATTTCAAGGTTTCATTTAAATCTCCATGAAATTTCACACGCGCTTACGATCATCTTTTTTCATATTTCACACCTGAAATAACTGTAAAACCCACATAAACTTTTACCTTGAAAATTCACGCTCTTTCAACGACTTATTTAGGAAAGCAAGATCGTACTGGGGTACTGGGGGCTTATTCTCTAACTCCGAAACAATAGCTTTTTCGAAGTCATATGTTTATTTCATTAATTTTCTTCAAACAAATGAATGAAATAGACACATGGCTGGCGAAAAAAATATTGCTTGTTGTTAGAGAATAGACCCCCTGGTATCGTATAGCAGTATTCGTATGTCAATGCGCAGCTCTCTATCGTCATTTCATATGGAATCCGCAAGCTTTTATTGGAATCCGCGAATTAGTATACGTCCCAGTTGGACCTGCGGAAATGGTCTATTTGGTCTAGTACCTAGCTGAATTAGGCAACCCCTAACCCCCAACCCCACAAAATTGACTTTCCAGCCTCGGAAACTCACGGCTTTCGCGAAACAAACATGCGAATTGATGTCTTATAGATAGCGACGTTTGAGCAGTTGGTTTTAAAGTGAGCCGAACGCACAAAAATGGTTTTTGGGGCAAAATGCGCGAAATCGAGGTTCGATAATGTGCTAATCCCACGAAATTAATTTGCTCTACACATACCCTAGAATAACCCCTTCCCCGCGGGAGGCCGACATCGGGGAGGTTATATTTAGATGGACTGTTATCTACCCCCATCGTCATCTTCAGAGTTTCAGTTGGGCTTACAGACGCTGAAGATGGCTAGCAGCCGAAACCGGTTCGGCTGCCCGGAGGTGCCGGGCGTTTTGTTTGACATTTTCCTACTTGGGTGCGGGGGAAGGTACCATAAGTACTAGGATTTTCTGACTTATTTCTCAGTACGTTCCTGCCTATTGGGTGGTGGATTCTGCGTGTGTAGGAAAATACCAAAAAATACTTTTTTTTTCGGGGTGCCGGGCGTTTTGTTTGACACTTTCCGACTTGGGTGCGGGGGGAGGTACCGTAAGTACTAGGATTTCTGACTTATTCTCAGTACGTTCCTGCCTATTGGGTAGTGGATTCTGCGTGTGTAGGAAAACACCAAAAAATACTTTTTTTTCGGGGTGCAGGGCGTTTTGTTTGACATTTTCCGACTATGGTGCGGGAGGAGGTACCATAAATACTAGGATTTTCTGACTTATTTCTCTGTACGTTCCTGCTTATTTGGTAGTGGTTTCTGCGTGCGCATGAAAATACCGAATAATCCTTTTTTTGCGGGGTGCCGGGCGTTTTTTTCGACATAAGTGCGGGGGGAGGTACAATAAATACTGGGATTTTTCTCTTTCTGTTGATGGGGTAGCCTGTCGATGATGTAATTGAATCATTATGGGTCATAAAAAATGGGAAAATTTCAATTTTTGGGGGGTGCCGGGTGATTTTTATGTGCGTCAGTAAATTAGGATGTCCCAGAATTTCCGGTCTATGAGTGACGTAGGCAGTCCTACTCAGTTCCAAGAAAAGTGCTCTTGATGCGCCACCTGTAATATCTATCGCCTTGCCTCCAACCCATTCAATCCTATGCAAATCGTGATAGGGTAACCCTTATGTAACCTATACCTACATAAAAAAAGTTAGCCCTGATGTCCGGAACATAGAGATACATATAATTATTTAGTTATATTATCTCTACGGTCCGGAACTCTTTCCCACTCGCTGAAGCCTCCTCCAGCGTTTAGAAATGGTTCACTTTCTCGCCCATGGTCGAGAATATTACCCCAATGCGAGAATGGATTTCATTCTCGCTCCAACGCGAGAAAATTCAAGAATAGTATATTACGATACGAGAGCGGAAAATTGCTCATTCCGAACCAGTGGCGTAGTTTAAGGGGGAGCGGTGGCGCGGTCCGCCCCGGGTCCGCGTGGCCCATTTCTAAACGCTGGAGGAGGCTTCAGCGAGCGGGAAATGTAGTTTCTAGGGTATGTGTAGAGCAAATTAATTTCGCGGGATTAGCACATTATCGAACCCCGATTTCACGCATTTTGCCCTATAAACCATGTAACCATGTTCAACCGACAAATACATGCGGCTCCAGTCTGACATGCATGCTCTGTGTAGTGGCCCTTAAACGGTCCTGAATGAATGTTTCACGTCACGGTCGCTGGTATCAGCCAATTTTCTCGACACTAGAGCCATTAGTACGAGTAGCGCTCGTTAAAAAAACAAACAACACAACCTGAAAAAGTGTGGTTGCCACGATGTCTTAAACAGCGTCCATGGATCCCACATGCACCATTCTTTTCGTGATCGTTCGCAGCAATACCGCTGAGCTACCTATCGAGGTCCGCATGTGCATCAGGCAGGACGCTTCCTTGGATTCAAGGGCTGCCCCGCGAGAACGTTTGTGCGCTAGTTATCGAAAAATTAAGGAAACCCAAAGGCCGGAAAAATGACAAAAAACAACAACATTGAACAACTATACCTACGTAACGTGAACTAAATGTTTGGCAAAAAATATGCCACGCCCAGAATGAAGTGAACTCAGCGCAGGGGTGGAGGGAGAAGGCATGGGCTCTCATGTACCACTAGCTGCTAATGCACTGCCGAGTTTTGGACACGACAAAACCAAAAATCTGCACGTTCAACATCAACCCAACTCATCTTTTGACGTCTTTGGTACGTTTTCCAGGGGCAATTGAGCATTGCTCAGGGCACTCATATATAAGACACGTCCGGCTCAAATCGAAACACTTTGAAAACATTCAATCTAAAAACCGGCCTGTTAACCCCAGATCAATTGTTGGCAAAAATAACGAAAATTTTAAAAATTGACAAAACCGCGTATTTTGAGGTTTCATGACACAGGGAATTAACGATTTCCATATAAAATTGAAAATTCACTCAAAAATAGCTATTTCGTTATCAAATTGATAATTTCCTCATAAAATTGGCAAATACTTCTTAAAATTGACTATTTCCTCATGACACTGACGATTTATTCATTACATTGACACCTTTTAAACTGAAAATTGCCTGATAAAATCAACCATTAGCTCATAAGCTTAATTGTGCTATTACACGTGAGAATTGAACTCTCAGAGAGTTTCAGGTACGGCAGGCGGCAGGGGGGGGGAGAACTCTCTGGAAAGTTAAGCTCTCGAGAGTACTCTCGATAGCAAAAAACTCTCAAATGTAAACGCAGCTTGAGAATTCCCTTAAAATTGCAAATTTTCTCATAAAACAGGGACAATCTTCGTGAAACTAACTTTTTTGGTAAAAATGACAATTTCACCATAAAATTACCCTTGGGGAGGTGTTTCGCATAAATTTTGCGCCCTCGAGTGTTTGCCCGAATGTTAACGCTTTGCCCACAGTGGGGCACAGTATGGATTCCGCTCGTTCATGGTGTGAATTCCACTTTGAAAGCGACAATTCGCGTAATACTGCCTAGAATGTGCAGTTATGCATGGATTTTGACGTATCGCTCTAAAATGGGTAATTTTTTATAAATGTCGCCTTCATTATGTTGCATTTCACGTACAGGTTATTTCCCATTTTCGGCTTCAGATGGGCAATTTTCTCATATTAACAAAGGCCAGTAAAGCATAATCAGTTCGATTCAACGTATAGCTTTGGATGAGGTTTTAGTGCTTTTTATCACGTTCAAATCACAAAATTTGTTCAAATTTTTCTGATCAAAAAAATCGATTTTGAAGAGAATAATCATTATTTTTTCTAAGAAATCGTCATTTCTGACGAAAAATCACCAAACAACTAAGAGAACGCTTATGACTATTTTTGTAAAGGAAACTTTGAAGATGTTTTTCTGAATGACGGGCAGTGGCGTAGGTAGGAATTTGTCCTGGGGGGGGGGGATCAGATTGAAATCTCGTAAGGGTGAGGGGAAAGGGGTGATCACGGGCTGGCTACGCCCCTGATACGAAGCCAAGCGTTTCGGGGCCCTTTTTACACATTGTTTTTTATTTTATGTGCGATATCAAAATTCAAAATTGGACCAAATTCAATTTTGAGGAGGTCATTGGAAAGCCCACAGAACGGGCATGTTTTTCTGATATTGGGACCAACACTGATGGAAGCATTGTAAATTTTGCAGAAAACAGTCGCTGAATTATAGGAGAAATTTCAAAAAAGTAACTTTCGGCATTTTTGAAAAATCATAAAAAATACTGAGGAACGTTTACAGCGATGCAGAGCACTGTTTTCTGAAGCGAAATTTTGTGCTCTTTTCAAAAACATCAACAGTTTTTTCTAGCGGTTCGGCCGTGAAATCAAGTTTTTGGAGAAAAAGTAGGCAATCGCTGAAAAGACACAATTGTACGCGTATTTCAGAAGGAAAGCATTTGCGACCCTATGCCAGGGCTGCCAGATGTGGGGATTTTCCCCCAATGTGGGGATTTTGGTACGCCTTTGGGGAAATGGGGAATCCGTCGTTGAAGTGGGGATTTTATATATATGTATACTATACATATACATATAGAATAATGAGGAAGTTTCACATTTTCAAGAAAAAAGTATTTTTTTCGATAGAAAAAAGAGAGGATGGGTGGATCAATCCTTCCATGCAAATAAATTAAATATTGGAACTCTTCGGAAATATATTTTTTAAATTAACAAAATTGGCATATTTGAAATATCACCAAATCGAACATTTTCCACAACGTAATATTCGCTACCTTCTCGGTCGCTCGCACGGTTCTTTATTTCTTGCATCTAAATTGCTTACTTGTTAATCTTCCGTTCGTTTATAATGAGAAAGTAACACATTTTCCAAAATCATGCTGTCGTGATAGCTTGGGTACCAAAACTCATGAAAACACGATCCGTTCAAATAAAATCAAGCCCTATATTTTAGTGCATTTCATTCTGGAAATGCACTATTGGTCTCGTCGTGATGGTGGCAAACATGGGTCATGTCATGTTTTTTTCACGTTTCAGAACCTCTAGAACACGAATTGAGTGGTCTCCAGGATATATATATATATATAATATTATGGCCGTGTTAGCACGATAACTCTCGAAGAAATTAATTTAGCGGAACGCGCTTTGGCACAAAAATCAGTTGTCATAAGACCCCGGTCGGTATTGCATTTGGGCCCAATCGATCGTATTAGAGGGGGGGGGGAAGTTGGGCTTGAAATGGTCAAAAAATCACCAGTTGATTCTAGAAGCATCATATTCGTTACGTATACTCCATGCTAGACTAGCCTTTGATTCCCATTTTAATTTTTTGAAAAAGTCAAGGTGGAGGGGCTGGTGCCCCCGGAGTGGAAGTAAGTGTGTGGTCTTGTTAGAACGATAACTCTCGAAGAAATTAATTTAGCGGAACGCGCTTTGGCACAAAAATCAGTAGCCATACGACCTCGTTTGGTATTGCATTGGGCCAAATCGGTCGACTTTGTTGGGGGGGTGGGGGGGGGGGGGGTAATATGGCTTGAACTGGTAAAAAAATCACTAGAAATCGCCAGTTGATTCCAGAAGCATTATATCACGATGATTTCATTTTGAAGTAGCCTTTGATTCCCATTAAGTTCAGCCTAAACAAACCCGGCAGCAAACAGTACGATGGAGGGTCAAACATTAACGAAACAAATCATGGTCTCAACATTACTACTTCTGGGACGGCTTAGGGTATCCATATACAAAATGAAATGCACTGTTTCCGACCGCCAGCTGCCGGAGCGAAATTTTTTTATTTATTTATTTTTACAACTATTGGGGGCCGGAACCCATTTGAAATAGGCTAGATAGACTGATGACGTAATAACAGCATTCGCATGACCTTCACAATAGCTTCCCACAAATCAAACAATAGGACTTACGAGAATGGGATGGACAAGAAGGGCAAAAACTTGATAACAGCAATGATACGGAGGATTGGGAGGGGTCACAACCCCTTAACTACGTCACGAGTCACAGACCGGCCGTTTAAGGTAACAACAAAAATTGGCAAGTTTTATTATTTCGCTATAAATCGAAATCAATCATTTACGCACTAATATTCCATTCCTGGTCGTATTTAGTCATTTTCTTTCGAAAAAAAATGTTTCCAGCGATTTTTATTTTTTATGTAACCTCCTCATTCGAGAGGAAACATGCTAGCAGGCGTTATTTAAATGACGGGAGAGTTCCTAAGTTCAGCAGATGAGTAAAAATGTCCACCGTGAGCCTTCCCTCACATTTATCATGAGTTTTGTAACCTAATCCACCGATGGGTCCATTGATGAATTTAGGAACACGACGTAAAACTTCTGTAATGTTTTACATATATGTAGCTATATTTTAGTTCCCTCTGTTGCCTATTTTGTTTGTAAAATAAAATTGTTTGTTTTTTTCGAGTTTTGAGCCTTCACTGTCAAGGAGTTGGCGGAGACGGGGCAAGCTGAGTGGGGAAATTAGTGGCTCAGTGGGGAAAACCTCTTCAGGGCACCTGCGGCAGCCCTGCCCTATGCTCATAGGGTGATTTTGGTCACAAATACCTCCCACACGGCAACACCATCGTAGATTGTATAGCATCACCAGCACCTTTCATGGTGGTGGGGAAGCTTCCTTCGGCTTCGTTCACTCCATCCAAGCCAAGGTTCACTCTCTGTACTCTGGAGCGCAGCATCTCCTTGGTCTTTTCCTTGCTACTTGAGCTTGACAGTACTTTGGTCGCAAAAATTGGGGCCGAGCAAATTTTAATATTTTACTGTGCCCCTCCCTCGCCACTATTGTATTTCCACCAAAAACAAAAAAACAACAACAGTAGAATCAAGCGCGGATGAATATTCTTACGATATATATGCGTAAAATTAATGAATATTCTCGATATTAAATAGTTTGCATGCACTATTATCACCCTCCCCCTATCACCATCAAATTTTTCGAGTGACCCCCCCCCCCCTCAAATTTCACTCCGGATCCGCCTTTGAGTAGAATGACCCTGCTTTTAATGGAATATTTGGACTTTTTTTTATAGAGAGCATGAGCAAGCACAATAAGCGTACTACCAAATTGGTGCTTTCAGTATGAACGGTTGAAAAATTAATTCATATTATTGGGACATACTCGTTTCAAGGACTCCCAGAGCTCAAAACTAGCTATGTAAATGACATACAAGTAAATTAACAAACAAAAGGTAAGAAAAATCGCAGAAGTGTACAATTAGTAACCTTTCAGTTTCACCCGACTCCGACCGTACTATCGTATCAGCATCTGGAAGTTGGTGATTAGGACCATTTTGTAACAATTAAATTTTCCCGTTTCCGCGTTCATAGACAAGACAACAAAAAATGGCAAATTTAGCGAAGAAATTTGTCTCTCAATTAAAGAGCAAGGAGTTTAGAGACTATTTAATGAGGTACGTAACAATTAGTTGCATAATGAGTGGTGTTTAAATTGAAAAACCTGAAATTTTGATGCGGATCAAAGCAGGACACCAGGTTTTTCGGCAGTAAAAGTCACGGAAATACTTTTTTTTTTCCTTTCATCAGCTGCAGCCCTTTGGTTCATGTTGTCCGGATGGTTTGTCATTCGTTTCCCCCATAGGGTAAGGGTATGATTTTCGATGTTTTTCGAGCTCTACCAGAAACGGATGTGCCACTCGACCCTATGGATGCGACCTAATCCGATGAACCCTCGTCAGGGAGGCCCGACAGGGCCGGTGCCGTGTTGAGAAATCCCCAGGACGAACTTGGCTCAATTGCCAGGTAGACGCGTGAGCCAGAACCATCGCCAGCCCCCGTTTTTGTCCTTGTGGTTTGTTCTCGTTGGGCTTCCACAGGCCAGGTTCTCCCTGACTTGGTATGCCGGTTCAGTTAAGAGATTCAAGGGGTTCAAAATACGGGTGATTTAGGCCCAAAACAAACAAGGGCATTTTCTCAAAGAAGCCCTAGCAGTGGTCATTAATTTGGCCCAAAGAAGTGACCATCGGTTACTGAAAAATTCATTTTCCCCAGGGAAATCAGAACTTGACTAAAAAATCATCAATTTTACTCCAGAAACCGACTACTTTCCAGGACCGTAACCGCAATACATCAACTCAGAACTTGCACTTGAAATCGTAATTTCATCCCCAGAAACCAGAAACATCTCTGACGGAGGAGAATGTCGTTGTTGCCTTCTGTGTTCTATTTCATGTCTAAAAGCTGGCAATTTATCCCCATAATGTGATACCTATGTACTTTCGTCGATATGCTTGAAATGTTGGACCCCTGGGGGCTCCTCCCTGGGCTCGGTAACTGGTAATGTAGCCCCTCAAATTAACCCCCCTCCACTGAAGTGACGAGGTTTTAGAAGCTCACACGTCTGCAAAATGTCAAAATAGTCCATAAAACTATTTGTCGACTAAAAATGTGTCAATTTTAGGCCGTTTAACCAGTAAAATTTCATTTTATAGCGCTACTGCGCTACGATATTTAAAAAAATTTGATTGGTAGGTGGGGGGTTTGTATAAACTTAGCTCTTGAAGGTAGACAAGGGGTTCTACAGGGTGGTCGGTTTTGAGATGCAAAAAAAAAATTGGGTAATAGTACACCAAAAATGGGATAAAAAAGTCCTATTCGGATAGTGGCCTATCTCTTTTTGTTTTCGAGTAATAATTTTTTTAGTGATTTTTAGGCGCAACTGTATTTTTCGCCGAAAAACTGTTATTTCTCAGCTTCTACTTCACCGTTTTCCAAAAGTGATGGCAGTTTCGTAATCTACGGAAAATTTTCTACGGGATGAACGCAAAATCAATATTCTAAATTGTCATAAACGCCTAAAAACGTAACGTTTTCGTTGCGTTAATGCAAAAAAACCAAGAATTTGATTTCACAAAACAATTTACTGTGTCACCAAAAATAGCTTCACACGTTGTCAAACGACGTAAAAACTTCTCCGTTTTCCCAGCTTTCCAACGGTGTACTCGAAAGTGGAATTATCTCCCTCCTTTGACGAGAAAATTCGAAAAGAAGCGAAAAAGTCATACATTTTGGCCTAAAAATGTGAATAATAACAGGTGCGAAAATTCCATTGTTTGGCTCTCTTTCTTGAGAAATCCATGCGCTGGCACTGTGAAAATTAAAATGTAGTGCATTTGAAGAATAAACAACAAACAAACAAATTAATAAAATGGACGAAGAGGTGTGCGAATTTAGGGCGTCTGGTGGATTTTTATGGGGCTGGGCTGGGATCGTCGAAGACCGAAATCACCGTCTTGCTGGAAAATAATTTGTTCCCTCAGCTCTGGGTCCATTCCGTCAAGAAGACGTGGCAATTCGACTTGCAGGAAATGCAGGTAGCCTTGCCCCGTTACTTCAAAGAAATGTGGGCCTATTAATCGGTCTCTCCGACCCATAAAAAACCAGCAGACGCCCTAAATTCGCTCACCTCTTCGTCCATTTTATTAATTAATTTGTTTGTTGTTTATTCTTCAAATGCAATACATTTTAATTTTTACCGTGCCAGCGCTTGGATTTCTCAAGAAAGAGAGCCAAACAAATGAATTTTCGCACCTGTTATTATTCACATTTTTAGGCCAAAATGTATGACTTTTTCGCTTCTTTTCGAATTTTCTCGTCAAAGGAGGGAGATAATTCCACTTTCGAGTACACCGTTTGAAAGCTGGGAAAACGGAGAAGTTTTTACGTCGTTTGACAACGTGTGAAGCTATTTTTGGTGACACAGTAAATTGTTTTGTGAAATCAAATTCTTGGTTTTTTTGCATTAACGCAACGAAAACGTTACGTTTTTAGGCGTTTATGACAATTTAGAATATTGATTTTGCGTTCATCCCGTAGAAAATTTTCCGTAGATTACGAAACTGCCATCACTTTTGGAAAACGGTGAAGTAGAAGCTGAGAAATAACAGTTTTTCGGCGAAAAATACAGTTGCGCCTAAAAATCACTAAAAAAATTATTACTCGAAAACAAAAAGAGATAGGCCACTATCCGAATAGGACTTTTTTATCCCATTTTTGGTGTACTATTACCCAATTTTTTTTTTGCATCTCAAAACCGACCACCCTGTATAAGAGAGAGACAGGTGTGGGGTAGCTGCCCCCCCCCCCTCAAAAAAAGTGGACACAGAATGTCCGAGAAAACTGCATGGGAATTGTCAGGGAACTTCCAAAGTCTGGAAATTTTATGAATTTATGAGAAAAGTCAAAGGGAAAATGGCAAAGTCCCCTCTTCTTCCTTGACCCGACCGAAATAGTACGGCCGAGGCGGAACATTTGTACTTTTTTATGCAAATGTCACTTTTTCACCAAAAATTCATTCTCGGGCCGCAAGCATTGGATAGCGCTGGAATAGTGGTGGTGATGGTCCAGTTCCGTCATTTTTAGGGCGCGGATAGTCAGTTTAGCTATTTTCAAGGTGGGTATCGACAGTTACGCCATTTTTAGGGCATGAATCATCAGTTTGGCCATTTTTGGTAGCTTAAAGTCATTTTTAGGAGCGTGAATATCCAGTTTGGCTATTTTCAAGCGATGAGTCGCCAGTTCAATCAAGTTTGGGGTACGAACGTTTTGTATATTATATCCATTGTTGAGGCGTGAATAGTCGTAGGCGAGGCGTGGGTTGTAGTTTTTTTTTTAGGACGTGATTGATCAGTCAACTTATTTTGTACAGTTAGGATTGTCAGTTCATTTATTCTTGGTGTGCGCGTGACGAGTTTGGACATTTTTTTGTAGCGCAGATTGTCAGTTTAGCCATTTTCAAGGCGTGAATCTAGGGTGCGAATGATCAGTTTGGCTATTTTTAGAGCGTGGATTTTCAGTTTGCCAGTTCAAAGGCGTGAGACAGTCATTTTGGTTACTTTCATGTACGAATCATCAGGATAGCTATTTCCAATGCGCGAATGGTCATTTTTGGCGTGATTGGTCGATTTTGCCGTATTTAGGGCTTGAATAGGCCAGTTAAACATTTTCAAGGTGCGAAACGTCGATAGCCATTATTAAGGCGTACAGAGTCCGCGGGATTTTGCCATTTTCAGGGCCTGAATATCCAGTTGGGATTTTTTCTGGGCTCATCAAATGGTCAGTTTAGCCATTTAAATCCGCGTGAATTGTCAGTTTGGCTATTTTTGGGGGACGAATTGTCAGTTTTAGGGCAAGTTTATCCATTCTTTAGCCGCGAATCGTCAGTTTTACCATTTTTTTGGACCCAAAAATAGCCATTTTTGCCATATTTATGCCGTGATAGTCTGCTAACCTGTGACCGGTGGTGGTCTGCTAACCTGTCGTTAGCTATGGCGTGAATGGTCAGTTAATATTTTAGGGCTCGAATCGCCAGTTTTACCATTTTTGGATCCAAATAGTCATTTTTAAGGCGCAAATAGTCCGTTAAGTCGTTTCTAGGGTGCGAAAGGTCAGTTTGCCATTTTTAGGGCGTGAATATCCAGTTTGACTATTTATGGGGTGCAAATGGTCAGGGTCAGTTCACCCATTTGAAAGCGCGAATATTCCTTCAAGCCATTCCTAGGTCGTGAATGATGAGTTTGACTATTTTCAGAGCGCAAATTTGTCAGTCGGCAAGTGAATAGTCAGTTTGACGAGGGGCGAATCGTCAGTTTTAGAGTACGAACGGTCAGTTCTCTGGATCCGCACTTGATTCGTGCTATTGCACGGCCGTTGATTCCGGATTTTCCATTGGTTAACCGTTCCCTTTTCTTCAATCAACGCTTTTAATTTTCTATTCATTTATTGTCTCTATTATAGCACACACTTTTGGGGACCCGTAGCCAATTGGGGAATACCACTGGCGGCGATCGCCGACACTCAAAAATCGGCGGATATCATCAGCGGCAAAATGACTAGCGGTACAAGGCCCTTCTCCAGATTTTGTTGACTCGCCTCTTATTTGAACGAATTTAATTTAAATATTTTCGCAGCCCTAGCCGTCTATTCGGCAGTTTTTATGCGCTTCGCCTGGAAGGTACAACCGAGGAATCTCCTACTTTTCGCTTGCCATTTCACCAACGAAGCTGCACAATTAGTCCAGTTGACTCGATTTATTAATTATAATTACTTGGACAAGCCGCAAGCAAAACAATAGCAGAAATTCGCATTATCGTAGCTTGGTTTTTTTTTTGTTTTTTTTTAGTGGTTTATTTGGAACGACCCGGACAAAATTTAAATGTGATATCTGTGCCTAAGCAACTCTATTCTTCTTCCACGTATTTTACCTGTTCTTAACTTTTCAAATTCTATGTTAACTGTTGAATTATGCGTTGTAGTAATACAAAAGGGATCTTTACTTCAAATGAGGCAAATGCATCGTTTTTGATTTATTTGAAATGGTAAAAAAACAAGACTAGACGCATGAAAACAGAGTCGTATTGCGCTTAATTTCACATGGGTTGAGCGTTTCGACGCGGAACTCGTACAGTTATAACTTTTCTCGCTTCGGGCAGCGACCAAAGATCCTCACCCGGGCCGCCGCTAACGCTCGAACCGATGAAATCGCCGTCGCTGCCGCTGACGTTCCGCAGTCGTTTTTTATCGATGTAATTGATGAGACAGCTCGCCGGTATCCAAATGAGTGCGGTGACAATGATGACCGCACCGACGACATTGTCCCTGAGTATCAACAGTACTTTGTTGATGTTGATGTCTTCGATGATGTCCCAGAAACGTTCGACGACGTCTTGAATCGTCTTTTCGCACACTCCCTAAATGGTTGAGAAGGGACCGATAATTGTTTGGTGAATTGTTGCGCGGTGAATTTGAGCTTACGTTATTGCAAAAACCGTGAATACAGGGCGTTCCATCGGGTAGAAGGTTGTGAGGTGTGACGGGGAAACAAGTGTCGTTCAAATTCATTCGACAACACCTTTTGCACGCGTCAACAACTGAGTGGAAGACGCGAAATAACAATTTATTAGTACGAATAAATTCATTTTTCGCTGAAATCACTCACCTGTATCACACATGCAACTCTGTAAATTTTGAGTTTCGCAGTACGGTATACACTTCCCCAAGCGACATTTGCCCCTCTCTTGACACTCAGTGCCGTCCGTCATGGGTGCCGACTTGGGGCACTCAGATCCCATTCCCGAGCAGCGTGACTCTTGTTCGCACGTGTTGTACTGAGCGTCTCGACATTTGATGCCAGCAGCCATAAATTTACAATTTTGACAACACGGCGAGTTTTTATCGCTGCGCCAAAATATTTTTCAACGGGGCAGATTCGCGGAAGGATTTTTCATTAAAAAGGTACCTGCAAACTGCTCCTTGATTTCTTCGAAGTTTACAAATTTTATCGCAACAGGAATCGTTGTCTTCGGTGCCTAGAAGACCTGCGTCACACTCTTCATCACCCTGAAAGAGACGATTGGGAAAACATTGAGAACCGGATTTCTGCGCCAGATGCTGGCAACTACTAACCTCAACCCTCAGATTACCGCAAAATGACTCTTCGGGTTCGGAAAAGCACCGCCCCGATTTGGCTTGAAGTACTTTTCTAATGGAACGCAGGCTGCACGGTGAAAATTTCTAACGAGACAAACGTAAGAGGGAGGGGGGGTAGTTCTGTACGAGTTCGTCCCATTCAGATCATTCATTTACCTTGTTATTCACGTCGTAACCACTAACGCTGTAAGTGTACATAAGAAACGATCCTCCCTGACTGGCACTTGGACTACACTCGGGTATGTCGGGATCGTGCTCCGAGCCCCAATTATGACCAAACTCGTGAGCCGTGACGAGATCTGCTTCTCGAGTTATGACTCGCTGGCCGTAATGATTTCTCGAAGAACTCAACCCAGAGTTTAAGTACAAGGTGTACCCATTTTTGAAATATTCTAAAAAGAAAAAATGAGAACAAATTCCCGTCGAGTTTCGAATATTTTCGAATTTAGGAGGCGTAGTAAATTGAGACAAGCGTGCGAAAAATCATAAAAAAATGAAACACGGCCAATGACAGAAGAAAAACAACAAATAAATGCGGAAAAAGGGGTTGGTCTACAATTTTTTTGTTGGAAAAATTGAAAACCTGGAGTGCAGATTCCGCCTACTGAATTTCTTCTAGGCGAGCCGACATAGGCCAACCCCAGAATACCGCCTTCGAATTTCAAGTCCGTGAACAAATGAGCGAGACAGAAGTCCTTGTGGCTGTACTCGCGACTAAACACCTGTCTCGGGGCAAACACAAAAAACAACAATTTGTTTATAAAAAAAAAGGCGGTGTTTCATTTTTCTTTGCCCCCTCCCCCGCTTCCCACCAACACCAATCCCAGTGCCACCACCGCTTTTGTTAGTCAATTTAACAAATGGAAATAACCGTCACTGCAGACGCCCCCTACAGATTTTGGCCTTGGCGATGAGATGTAAGCTAAACCTAAGACTGTACTGTCTCTTGAAGTGAACGTTTGATGGGTGAATAGATGGGCTAAGCAATACCCTTTTTTCGACGTATCCCTAGAGAAAACCTACGAGCACAACACTCAAATTTGGTGATTCACACACACAAAAAATTGTCATTAATATCCCCCCTCCCCACCAGTTTCAATTAATTAAAAGGAAAATCGTAGTTACCTCGAGTAAATTTCTGACGTCCCATTTCTCCCTGACCATATTATAATGAGCTTCACCGCCTCGAACTCGCGTCGGCTCGGAGTGAACGACAATTTTCTTAATAACGAAGCCCATACCTTTGAATCCTTCGCTTTCCGCTCGGTCTTGCCAGACCGTATCGTTGTAAATTTTGTGCACGCGGTCTATAAGACTTATCTAGAAACAAACCGCCGATCTCACAGCAATCTTTTTTAGCAATTATTTAGTAGACTTACTAAATAATTGATGGTGGTTTTCGTGTTGCTTCCTCCCATCTCTTGGTAAAATCTGTAGTCGGCGACGAGAAGCAAAGGGCATCTCGTTTTGGTCGGCGTGTATTCGTATTGGTCTATTTGTCTTTTCGCTCTTGCTATGGGTCCATCTTCATCGTCATCGTCGTCGTCCTCTGCCTCAATTTCTGAAAAGACGATTACACACCAATAATGGGTTGAAAAAAAAAATAGAATCGTGATGTTGTCAAGTCATTAGAAAAACTATTTTGGGGGTACGGAAACGATTGGTGGGGTGGGGGTGGGGGTTGCTGTGACTGAAGGAAGTCAGTGGGTTGACTGAGTTGAGCATCTAATGCAATGCAATGCAATTTTCTTCCGAATATTTGGCGTGCCTCGTCCCCCTTTCATTGTGCTTGTGGTGCCAGTTCTCGCGCCAGGAGGACGGTGAGCGGGGTGTTCCCTGAATTGGGTGCTTCGAAATTCGGGTAATTTAGCCCCCACAAACAAGGGTCATTTCATAAAAAAATTCTTAAAATGAGCCTTTAAGGTCTATCCACACACCTCAGTGACGTGAACGGGACGTGCCCCGTCCGGCAAATAAAATATTATTCTCAATGGAAATTGAAGGGTCACGTCCCTGACACGTGCCGCCGGATATGTGTGAACGAGCCTCTCAATGGGGAACTTGCACATTTTTCAATCACTGGTGTTTCTTGAAGAGGGCTCTTCAACAAGACAATTTCCCACATTAAACATTGAAATCAATCAATGGTTTTTTTTAGGCGAATTTTTAAAAAAATTGAGTGAGGGTTTGATTACGTCAAATGGCAGTCACTGAAATGGATGGCGTGAGGAAGAGGGAGGAAGACGCGTTTTCTGGGGTTTAATTTTTCTTGTTATTTGTAAACAAAACATTTTAGAGTTTCCTCAAATGCTTCAAAACTGCTCTTTGACGTAACGTGTCCCTCGCACTATCCATCTACTCCTGAAGAACTTTGAAATTTATTTAAAAATCACCAGATGCAACAATTGGGCTGCCACTACCGTTGATATCGTTGTCCGCATATGCCAATTCACTGGTATACTTTTCCCCCCAATCGGGCATTCATGCAAGTTCCCCATTCCCGTATGAGAATAATACTTTACTTATCGGACGTGCCCCGTTCACGGCACTGATGAGTGTGAATAGACCTTTAATTTGGCCCGAAAAAGTGTCTAACGGCCCCTGAAAGTGTCGTCATTAGTTCCCCCGTGACAGCAACCACTAAATATCTATGCTTTCTTTGAACAGCTGTGTCTATCTTGGATAGCAGCAGAATGGGTTTCAAATGAGCCTACACCGAGAAATTAATAGCGTTTCCCATTTGGAAAAAATTCTGCAACGCAGCAACTCATTTCCACCCGTCTTCTCCAGTGTCTGGGGTTCCTCAAGGTTCGATTTTGGGGCCTCTCCTTTTCATCATTTTCATGAATGATTTGCCCCTTCATTTTGGTTTGTCGGGCGAAGTAATGCCTATACGCTGACGACATCTCTCTAGTCATTCCGGACTCCTCGTCAATGGCGTATAGCGAGATAAGTTTAAAAGAATTGACTAACGGTAACCTCCTGTGCCTGAACAGCCGTAAGACTCAGTACCTGCACGTTTCTGGTGACAAAGCAAGAATGCTCGGTATTGATCCAGACAGTTCTCTCACCTGGAAGGCTCACATTAATGATTTAATTAAGAGTGGACGGGTGGAAATGAACTGCCCAAATGCAGAATTTTGTGCAAATGGGAAACGCTATAAGTTTTTGAGAAAGCCAAACCCGTGAAATTTCATTTTTGAATAAACCAGACCCACCAAATTGGTTTTTTTTTTTTTTTTTGCGCGCCAATCACGTTTTGAATGGACAAACCCTATGGTATTTTGTTTTTTAAAAACAGGCAGACACGCGAAATTGCTATTTGAAATGAGCCAGCCATTACTCCGGAAATTTTGATTTTGAAGGATTATAGTGGACCGTTGGTTTTTTCAGGAAGCTGAAAATTGGTTTCTGAGGTGCCAGATCCGCAAAATTTGGTTTTTGAAATAGCCAAACCGGCAATTTTTCGGAGACAAAGCCAAAATCAGTTCTAGAATCCACCAAAACCGTAAAATTGAATTTTGTAAAAGTGTTAAATTCGCGAGATTTGGACTCCGAAAAAGCTCAACCCGCAAAATTGATTTTTATGGAGTCCCTACCACCGTGAAATTGCTTTTCCGACTGAGTCAACACCGTGATTGGGTGCTTGAATCCCCCAGCAACCCAGCAACATTGTCTTTTATAGGGAGTCAATCCAGCGAAATTACGATTTTGATTGGGGATAACACACGAAATTGGTTACTGTGAGTGCCAATAATCCAAAAACAAGAAAAAATAAGCGAAATTTTGTTTTTGAAGGGAGATATGGGCCTGCAAAATTTAAAAATAGCCAACACCGTTGAAATGTTGTTTTCAAACGTGTGAAATCCATGAGGTTGGCCTTTTTTTGGGGAGCCTTCAAAACTGATATTTCTGGCCAGGCACGATTCGCGAAATTTGTTTTTTGAAGGAGCCACACCGGCGCGGCGGAATGGTTTTCAAGGAGCTAAGGCCGTAATTTGTTCTTGAAATAGTGAAAACCGCGACATTGAATTCTGTAAGTGCCAAATTCGCGGCATATGGACTTCACACATTTGGACAACTGGCGGATTATGACGTTTCTGAAGGAGTAAAAAACCGTGAAATGGCTTTTTTGAACGAGTCAACTCAGCGTAATTGTTTTTTTAGGAAGTGAAACCTGCGAAGTTGGCGTTTTCAGCGAGGAATGAGTACCTTTAAGGTCGATGCACATACATCAGTGCCGTGAACGGGAAGTGCCCCGTCCGGCAAATAAAATATTATTCTCAATGGAAATTGAAGGGTCACGTCCCTAACACGTGCCGGATATGTGTGAACGAGCCTCTCACTTCCCATATGAGAATAATATTTTACTTGTCGGTCACGGCACTGATGTGTGTGAATACACCTTTACTGATTCTGTGTTAGCCGATAATCCACAAATTGGTTTTGAACGAGCCAAAAAGCTGCGAATTTGATTTCACACGCACAAACATAAATAAGCGTGTGAGAAGGGATGTGGGAGAGTCTGTCCCACCTTCACCCCCCCCCCCCCACTCACAATACGAAAAACCTACGCCCATGTCCATAAAAGGGGCCGTCATCACCGAAAATTGAACGTTGCCTTTCAGAGGGTTTCAGACGATTATTCTCGCCTGCAGAGTATAGCATATCGTGGTCCTATGCTTCTTACAATTAGAAAAAATACATTTGGGCAAGTCCGAGTCTGAAATTGAGCTAAAACGTTAATACCCAGTTTCTGTAGGTACTTACGCGGCTAAAATTATGGGGGAAAACCCCCTTTTTTGGCGCTACAATTACGATAGAAAACACGGATTCAAGGTGGGCGAGCTAATGTAATGTTCTCGGGGCAAGTCTGCGGCTAAAATTGAAAAAAAGCGCTAATTCCCGCCTGAAATATTGAAGAACGCAAATTTTCGACTGAAATTGAGAAATTCAATTAACGGCTAACACTTCGAAAAGCCGAAAAAGGTCATTCCCAGCTAAAATTGGAAAAATACGCCAATTGGCGGCTAAAATTGAGAATAGCCCCGATTCGCGGCTCACATTGTGCAGAAGCATTCAATCATGGACTCAAGAAAATGCGGTCACCGAAATCGGTAGTTCGCGATTTATGGGGTGCGCTTTTGCGGCAAAAATGTAGAAAAAACGCTAAAGTGCTGTTCTTGGGGGCAAGTCCGCTACTAAAATTCAGCAAAAGTGCTAATTCGTAGCTAAAACTGAAAAACGTGAAAAATGCTATTTCGAAACCCAGTTCACCGCTTAATTGAAGAACACTATACTGATTCACGGTTTCTGGAGGTAAATTCACGGCTGAAATAGACAAAAAAAGTGCTCATTCGCGGCTAAAAGTAAGAAAACGCCAATCCGCGGTTCTTGGAGGAAGCTTTCGTGGCTAAAATTTAAAAAATCGCTAATACACGCAGAGGCGTTGCCAGCCCTTGGTCTAGGGGTTGGCAGAAGATGTCGGATGTACCTGAGAACTGGTAGTTCGCCAATTTAGATATAAGCACTTTAAATCGTCAAATCGTACCCCAGTAACTGAATTGTCACAAAAAGGGTTAGAATCCGTCAAAAATTAACATTTTCTATTGTAAAATATCGTTGTAGCCTCCTATTTCAAGATTTTCGGTCCCCACCCCGAAATATTGATACTTGTAGGAAGAGCTTAGCCCTCCTATACAGGGTGTCCGAATTTTCAACTTCTTGCCTAAGACTAACTAAAAACTGAAATTTTTTAACCCAAAACTGAAGATTTTAATCTGCAACGGAATATTTTATTCTGAAACGGACAATTTCACGCAGAAACCGAAGTGTTACCACAAAACTGAAGTTTTCACAACACAACTGGCGATTTTACCCCCCAAAAACTCACTTCATACACTAAAACTGGCGATTTTACCCCAAAACTCACGCTGTACGCCAAAACTGACTATTTTACCCTAATTTTTGGACATTTTACTTCAAAACTGTCGACTCTGTCTTGAAAACTCTGACGATTTTAACACAAAACTAAAGATTTTACCAAAATACTGATGATTTGTTCCCATATAACACGATATTACACTAAAACAGAAAATTTCACGCTAAAGCCAAGGATTTACCACTAAAAGTAGAGATGCCACTACAAACTTGGTGATTTTTCCCCCAAAAAATGGTGGTTTTACCTTAAAAATGAATATTTTACTCCGAAACTGTTCATTCTACCTCTAAACTGTATTTTAAACCATAAAATTGGAGATTTTACTCTAAAACGACGACTTAACTCCAAACTTGAAGGGAACTGGCCATATTACCTAAACTGTCGGGTTTAAATTTAAACCCAAAACTAACGATTTCATCAACAAAAAAAAACTCATATTATATGCATCGCATAACTAACAATTTCACCCTAAAACTGACGGCACCCCCCCCCCCCCAACTGGACAATTTCACACGATAACTGACGTTTTCTCCAAAAAAACCGACGATTTTCCGCCGAAACTATTACGACTCTGCCTTGAAAAGTCTGACGATTTTAACACAAATTAAAGTGACAATTTCATCACAATACACTGACGATTTCACCACAATAACGACGATTTAACCACAATACTGACGATTTGTTCCCAAATAAGACGAGATTACACCAAAACAGACAATTTTGCGGCAAAGCTGACATGATACCCCAAAAAAGATGTCACTACAAAACTGGCGATTTTCACCTAAAATGAGGGTTTTAACTTTCAAAATCTGACGATTTCATCCCAAAAACTCACGTTACGTACTTAACTGACGATTTCACTATATAACTGGTGGTTATTCCCCCCAAAAGTTATTATTTTACCCCAAAACTGGATATTTTACACCAAAACAGGCAATTTCACTCCAAAACTGACGTTTTCTCCAAAAATATGATTTTACATTGAAACTGACGACTCTGACTTGAAAACTCTGATGAAATTTCCAGTTTTTCGTCGTGAAAATTCAGTTTTCTGGTAGGTACATAATTATTTTAAAGTAGAAACTTGAATTTTGGGTTAAACAACTTTTGTTTTGTAGTAAAACCACCAGTTTCGGGGTAAATTTTTCATTTTTTAGGAGAAACTGACAAATTTAGTTAAAGGGTAAAATCTTCAGTTTTGATGACGTCACGTGAAAACTGTAGTATTGGAACAAAAATCTTCACTTTTTGTAGTTGAAATCACCCAAACTATAGGTTTCGCGACAAAACTGACGTTTCGTATAAAAACCGAAGATTTCAATACAACATTAGTGATATTATCCTCGAACTAAATTTGACTTTCCCTCAAAATGAAACGTTTACCACAATACTGGCAAATTTTCCTCAAATTGATGTTTTTAACCCAAAACTGCTCACAAAAAACTATATTCTCACTGTAAACTGGCGATTTCACCCTAATAGTAAATTAAGTAGTTTTACCTCATAACTAAAAATTTTACATCGAAACTGCCGATTTTAGTACAAAAATGGTGATTATAGCATGAAATTGCGGTTTAAGCACAAAAATGGCGGTTCTAGTAGGTACTGATATTGTGATTCTTGCACAAAACAGCTAATTTTATCACTAAGCTGGCGATTTTAGATTTCGGAGAAGCGTAATCCGAGAAATTGGGTTTTCAGTGAGCTTTAAACCTGCGGAAATGGTCAATTTGGTACGAAAAATCTGCAAAATTAGTTGTTGAATTAGGCAACCCACAAAATTGTTTTTTCAGCCACCGGAACCCACGGCTTTCGCGAATTGATGTTATTCAGATAGCGAAATTTCAGCAGTTGGTTAAGTTAGGCCAAACCGTGAAAATGTTTTTTTGAGGACAAAATGCGGGAAATCGGTTTAAAAATTTGCAAAATTGGGGTTTTGATGATATATAAAAATGAGAAATTTGTATTTTAGTTGCGTCAGATCTGCGAAAATGTATTTTTAGGGCGCAAAAATCCTCGATATTGGTTTTTTTTCGGTGAGCGAAATTCGAGAAATAATTTTTCATTAGCGTGAACGTAACAAAATGTGGCGGCAATCCTGAAGGAATAGTACGACATTCCGATGGTATCCAGATGTGGGCAGCTGCCACACTAAGTCTTCGCTTTCGAGTCTAGGGGAGGGCAACTGCCCACCCCTGTCCCCCTCTGGCTACACCATGAATACCCCGTTAAAATTGAGAAAAAGCCTTCATTTAAAAAAGTACTCCTAAAATTAAGAAAAATCTCTCAGTTGGGGCTATAATTGAGGAAAAACGCCAATGCGTGGTAATCGGAGGCAACTTCGAGACCAACAGAGATTTCCTCTCCGAGCGGCCGATCCTCGCCACCGTGTTTAGTACCTATGTCAACAGCAACATCAAGTTACGGCGTTTAATCGTCTATTTAGGGCAACGATCTGTTCATTCAGTCCGAAAATTTAGGATTTCTGGACGAAGTTTCCTGTTCTGAAGCAGAGTAGAGGATTTCTGGGGCCTTATTGGCCCGTTATGACACAGCAGTACTCAGTGCCGTCTTTAGGCGGGGGCCCGACGGGCCTGGGCCCCGGATTATTCAGATTTTTTTCTAATATGGAAGAAAGATACTTGTCTCCCAACGACCAACGTTGGTCGAAGTAAGATAAGGTATTTTTTTCATGAACCTAGATGTTTTAGGATTTTTTTTTTTTTTGATCCGAAACCTGTAGCGCAACGACGAAGGAATGAGGGGGGTAAAAGTAATGGGGGGGTCCTTAACTAATCCGCGCTCAAAATAGTGATAAACCCTGATTCTCGGTTAAAATTGGAAAAAAGCGCTAATTCATCGCTATACATAAATACACCGTTAAATCGCAGCTAAAATGGGAGGAAATACTTGTTTTTTTCGACATGAATTTGCGATTTTTTCACATTTAACTATGAGTTAGCGCTTTTCTCCCATTAAGTCATAGGTGTATAAGCGAATTAGGATTTTTCTCAATTTTAGCAGCATAAAGTCGCTGTTTGCTGCTAAAATTGAGAAAAATTGCTAAGTCGCGGCTAAAATGGGGGAAAAAGCGCTAACTCACCTGCTTAAATTTGAAAGAAATCCAACATTCTAGTGCTAATAGACGGATAAAAATGAGAACAAGGGCTCATTTAAAGCTAAAAATTGAGAGAACAACAATTCGCTATTTTTGGAGACAGCTTCATAGCTAAAATTGAGAAGAGGCGCTAATTCGGGGCTAACAATGAGAAAAGTGCTAGTTCATTGCTATGTTGTTGTGTGAAAACAATATTGGCAATTCGGTAGTAAGCGCTAATTCTAAAACTGAGAAAATCGCTAATTCACTGCTAAAATGGAGAACAAGTGCTAACTCATGGCATGGTAGGAAATTATTTCGGAAAAGCTCTAATCCCCGGTTAAATTTGAGAAAAGTGATAAGTTGCGGGGCATTCTAAATTACAGCCAAAATTGAGAAAATTCACGGTTTCAACGGCCACTTTGCTGCTCAGATAAAGTGCTAAGTCATGTCTAAAGCAAAAGAAATGACTGATTCGTGCCTAGAATCGAGAAAATTTCTATAGCTGTGTCTCCACTTGTGTCTTTTCGCGTGCGTCAGATAAATGCGTCATAGCGCAAGATGTGTTGAACGTGAGGAATGCGCTATTGCATACCTCAAAAAAGCTGAAGGATGTCAGAAATTTTGTGAATAGCTTAGACGCATGCGTTGTTGAAAGTTGAAGCGCAAGTTGAAAAGGCGTGTTGAATTGAAAGAGGAAGACGAAAGCGCACAAGTGGAGACATAACTTATTATCGACTAAAATTTGTGAAAAGCGCTAATTGATTAAAAGCGCTCACTCACTGCTAAAGTTCAGAAAACGCTACAATCGCGGATCAAAATGAGAAACATAGCCAATTCACGTCTAAAATTGAGAAAAAACGCTAATTCTTGGCTAAAAGAGGAAAAATGACTAGTTCAAGGCAGAGGCGTAGCCAGTATTTGATCTAGGGGTGGGTAGCCTGACGTGAGAGCAAGTCAGATGCATCCCAATGCCTATTGCAGGCTAACATTCGGGGATGAGTCCATAGAAAGAGAACTCGGTAGTTCATCAATTATAACACAAGGTAAATCGACGCGAGAAATTGTCAATCCGACACCATAAACTGAATTAGCACAGTTAAAGGGGTCATGAACCGTCAAAACCTGTTGTAAAACTGGCCTTTTTGCATTCTTTTTCGGAATTTCCGTCGAATAACTGACATTTTTTCACCCCAGACAGTGATATTTTTGGAATTGAACTTGGAATTTTCGTTTCCTGGAATGGTAACTGCGGTATTTTAGTCCCCCAAACTGGACTCTTCCGCCATATTAGAGGCGAATGGTTTTTCAGCAACAGAACAACCCCGACATTGGGTTTTGGAGGTTTTAGCTAGAAAACCTCGCGAAATGATTTTTAAGAGTGCCAAATCAGCAAACTTTTTTTTTTTTTTTTAGTGAGTCAGACCCCGAAAAATGGGTCTTCAGTGCGCGAAACCCGTGAAATTACACACACACACACACACACAATTTATTTTAGTGAGCGAAATTCGGTAAAAGAGGGGCCCAATTTTATCCCGGGCCCCCAACTTTAATAAAGACGGCCCTGATGGTACTCTAGGTTGGTAGGCTGAACCGTGACTTATGTTGGAAATTGACCCATACTGGTTAGTTTGGGATCCTGAACGGTAAATTATGACGCAAATCGACAGTCAATTTTACCGGAAAATAGACAATCAAGTGAGGAAAATCTCGGCTTTTTCGTCCCTAATCTGGTGTGGCAATATTGCCCTACAAACGGATTGATTTCGGGAAAAGTAACGGGTAACTGTAAATTTTTCTTCGTTACCTAACAAAATTACGGTGCTGAATTTTTCAGTAACGTATAATCGACGAGTAGCGACGTTAACGTTTTGAATAGCAATAGCCAGCTCTGAGTTAAAGGCACTGTTACATTTAAAAATAAATATGGGCCTATAATTTGAATCACTTACCGCCTCCTTCCTTGACGTACGCGCAAGGACTTTGTTTCGAGTCGTGCCAGCTAAATCGCACGTCCGACTCTTTGTAAGCGACCATCGTCTCATTGCCCAGCTCGGGCAAGTGCCTCCACGAAGGTTCAATGTGATACGTTTCGTCCGGAAGGTGAATCGACGCGGTCATAACGCCGTTTGAATCCAAATGAACGCTCGCGTGCGACGTTCTCTCGCCGAACAGTCGACCCTCGTAGAAACTCTCATGGTCTAGCAAAACATGACGTGCGTTAGGAAAATTTCTATTATACTGCTGCGTCGTAAGTTGAAAATCTCACCAACAGCCACTGGTCTCTCCTGCCCGTCTCCATCAACTGTCGTAGCTTGAAATTTAGGGTGTAAAACACCTCGTCTTGGAGTCAAAATCAACCGAAAATCCCTAAATAAAATCAATAAACGTGTTGTTGTTATCAATAGAAAAGAAATTTAAAAATGTAATTTCCGAACTCACCTTCCTAAAGTACGAAAATTAACTTCCTTGATTTTATTATAAGGATGAGAGCTCTCTTTGAGGCCCCTTTTCACTATGTGGTGGTTTAATTCGGACGAATGCAAAGTATCGAAGTGTTTTACATTGCGGTAAATCGAACCTAAAGATATTGAAGCCTTAAATTAAATTCGTGACTGTAAAAAAAAAAAAAAAAAAACTGATTTTCTTTCAGCTTGTCCTTACACGAAGTGAAAGGTGCCTGACAGCAAACGAGACACAACGCCAGGAAATTAACGAGGCTGAGATCCATCGTCTACTTGTTCATGTTCCGAGTTTTTTTGGTGTTTTTTTCACGCGCTCATTCAAGGGAGGCAATTTCCCGAGTGAAAAGTCTCGCGGAACACAGTCGGCGAGTGAATCATAGCGGAAGGTGTCACTTGACTCCGTTGCTTGACTCACTGAGAAACGATATTGATTAGTGGCGAACGGTAGATAAGATGAGCATTTTTGGTGGAGAACCGAGATTTATTATTTCACACTTCATGAGAAAGTCGTGAATCGTGATGCTACTGTCCCACGATCGACGCTTAATTAAACGTTAATGAACGATCGTCATTTATTTTATCTTATTTGATAATCCCGAACAGGAACAAAGGAAATAAAGTGTGTCGAAATTATTTAAACTTTCAGTGGAATATGCCAAGGCAAACTGGCAAAGTTGACTTGGCAATGCAACAAAGTGCTGCTGTCAGACGCCGTAATATTGTACTATTATTGAACGTTAGTGACTGGGACATTTCTGTGGATGTAGCAGTGGGCTGTTTTCTGTTCTACTGCATAGAAGTACATAAAACACTATACCTACGCTTCTGTAGGTTTTAGGTTGTTGCCCGGACGTGGATCCAGGCCAGGGCCCGTGCACGCCTCAATAGGCCTGTTGAGGTCACGATAATCCCCGTTAACTACAGCTTCACCCTAAAACTGGCGGTACCATTTTAAAACGGGTATTTTCTCCAAAACTGACAATTTCACACCATAAACGGAGATTTTCCCCAAAACGGATGGTAACAGAAAATTAATGTCTTTGGCCGCAAAATTTCCATTTTGAACACATCAAATACCTCTTACCATTTATCCTTCCCTTGCCCGTTCCCGCCATTCGGTGCGAAGAATAATTTTAGTGAAATTTTAAACCTGGGCCTGAAAAATATTGTTAACCAGTAAATTTAACCTTCCAAATTCACTGTTATTAAATTTCGAAGTTGAAGAGCGTTAACTTTCCTTACATTTAACGTTCTTTAACATTTTACGTGGAATATTTGTCTGTGGAACCTCCAGCGTACTGGTGGCAGGGGCGAGGGAGGCGGACCGCCACAGGCCCCCGTTCGGATGGGGCTCCTGAGTAGCAGATGAAAAAATCGGGATTTTTAATTATATAAGATGAGAACGAATGGCTAAACTCGCTTGTAAAATTGAGAGAAACGCTGATTCGCGGCTGAAATTAAGAGAAATTGCTAATGGCTGTTAATATTGAGAAAAAAAAACGCTAATTTACAGCTGAAAATGAGAAAACGCCAACTCGGTGATTCCTGGGGCAACTTTGGGAATAAAATTGAGAAAAAGCGCTAATTCGCGGGTAGTAAATAGAGAAAAACACGAATGGGGAACTTACACATTTTTCAAGCAATGGTGTTTCTTCAAGATTCAAAACATGCTATTGTTTTGACTGAGACCTGGGAGTGTGATAAGCTTAGTTTTCCTCTCCCTGGTTTTTTTGAGTACCGCAATAAAATAAATAATAACAAAGCCCAAGGCGTATCTTTATACCTACGATCTGATATGTTTAATAAAATTCACATAGATACGGACGTGATTGATGAATCAAATTCTATATCTGCTACATTCGATTATAGGGGTCTACTATTGTCCTAACAGCTGTGTATAGGTCGCCGGAACAAGATGCATGGGGTTTTTTGCATTCTTTAAATGATTACTTAAGTAAAACTGCGGCATATGCCCGGCACGTTTTTTGTGGGGATATTAATATCAATGTTGTATGTAACTCGCCTTTGGCAATGGAATATCACGATGTCTTGTCTAAATTTGGTTTTATATCCCTTATTAATAAGTTTACTCGAATAAAAAACTATGCTATGTCGTGTATAGACCATATTTATGTGAAAAAAGCAGTGCTTAGCAAAAGTGTAGGAATTGTTTACAATGCTGAACTATCTGACCATTTCATGACTTTGGCTGGAATTATTTTCCCTTATAGTAAGGAAGCAAGCACGAAGTTGCTAATACCGGAAGTTACGAAGAGTGTAATTTGTTTTGAGAGCCTAGAAGGTAGATTGAGGGAGGAATCTTGGGAATCTGTATACTTTGAAAAAGACGTTGATAGGGCTTTGGAGTCCTTTTCGGAAATTTTGGGGCGGAATATAAAGCTGTGTACCAGTAATACAGTTGTTAGGAGTGGCAAGAAATTCGTGAAGCTGAAGCAGTGGATCACTAAGGGAATTGTCATTTCTATTCGTAATCGTGATAAAATTCGGCGTAAGCTAAATAGGCAGCCATATAATTTAGAGCTCAAAAAGTACTTTCGAAATTATAGAAATTTGTTAAATTGTCTCATTCGTAAAGCTAAATATCTGTATTTTTCTAAATTGGTTGATCAGACTGGTGGGGATATGAAGTCTTTGTGGAATGTTGTTAAAGAAGTATCGCACATTTGAGGAGAGCAACAGCCGGTTGTCGAAAAAGTTAGGGATGAAAATGGTGAGCTATTGACGGATAAGAAATCTGTAGCAAATTCTTTTAACGTTTTCTTTTCCCAAGTAGGCCAAAAGATGCATGCGGAGATAGAAAAAGGGCCAGGCACTGTTCATTTAAATACGAAGTTAGCAAGAGATAGTTGTGTCTTGAAATCGTTCTTCCTTGCACCCGTGGAGCCGGTTGAGATTAATAAGTATATAAAAGAGTTAAAGAATTTTTCATCTTATAATATGGGGAACAGAACTAATTTAGTGTTAAAGAAAGTAGCAGAATTCATAATTTTTCCCCTGGCGTATATTTTCAATTTGGTACTTTGCACAGGTCATTACCCTGCAGTTTTCAAAAACGCTTTGGTGATTCCTTTGTTTAAGGGTGGTGACCGTACCAGTATGAATGATTTCCGCCCTATAGCCCTCACGTTAGGGCTGAGCAAGGTTCTTGAAAAGTGCATCAAGGAGAGGCTTGTATCATACTTGGAGAAGAATAGAGTGCTTTCCAAAAATCAATTTGGTTTCCGGAAGGGTCTTGGATCCCAGCATGCCTTGTACGAACTGCACAGTACTATTTCGGAAAAGCTTGATGAAGGTTTCAATGTCGTTGGAGTCTTCCTAGACATTCGCAAGGCCTTTGACACTGTGCACCACGGTATTCTTGTGGAAAAATTGATGAGATGTGGAGTGCGAGGTGTAGCCCTAGACCTATTCAAGTCTTATCTCTCAGGCCGAACTCAAAGGACGAGAATTGGTGATATTATTAGTGAGTCAACGTCGATTTGTCAGGATGTGCCCCAGGGTACGGTGCTTGGCCCGGTTCTGTTTCTTGTGTACATTAACGAATTATTAGACATGGATATATCTGTCTGGAAGGGTTTTTGGCTTTGCTGACGACACGGCTGTTGTTCATTGTGATAAAAATATTAGGAATTTAGTCTCGAGAATTAATAATGACCTATTTGCAATGAAATGTTGGTTTTCTAGAAATTTAGTTTGTGTAAATGTTTCGAAAACGTCAGTTATATACGTTTCCCTAGTAAGTTGCCCTAGTAAGTTGCCTAATGATGAACTTCGAATACGATTTCATAATTTCTCCTGTAATCAACTAGAATCTTCATGTAATTGTAAGTTATTGCCCTTGGCAGAAAATTGTAAGTACTTAGGCGTAACATTCAACGCCAACTTCAAATTTAAGGCTCGTGTAATGAATCTGTATAGGAAAATGCGAAGACTTCTTTATCATTTTAAAATGTTGGGTAAGGTGCTCCCTGATTGTTATCGTAGAGTAATTTATCTTGGACTTGCCGAATCTTTATTCAGTTACGGTCTGATCGCATGGGGTAGTGCTTGTAAAAGTAATTTGAAACCTCTCCAAACGCTTCAAAATGGGCTATTGAAAGTCTTGTATGGAAAACCCTATTTGTACTTTACTGCTAGGAGAAAAAGGAGCTTAATTTCTTGAATATTAAACAAATTTTCCTGTTGCAAGCCTGCCTTCACGTGGATAAAATCGGAATTAAAGCGGAGCACAAGTGCCTTGCGCCGTCTTTAAGAACTGCTAGTAGATCAAATATCCGTGTTCCCAAAGTGAAGTACGAGTTCTTTAAAAGAAACCCTTATAACCAGGTCATTAGTTTTCTTTATGACAATAATATTAACTTAAATAATTTAAATACCACTCGAGCTTTAAAATCTACATTATTAAATACCTTTAAGTCTGTTACTAAGTTCTAGTCTGTTTGAAACTGGTCTGTTTGCTTATTTAATATATTAGTTTATAATTGATTATCCTTCGTTGTCAAATATCAAGCGCATGCACATAAGCATAGCATATTATCATGTAAGTTTTGTTGTTTTTTTCCTATTTTGCTTTATTATTTTTTGTTGTTGTTGAGTTGAGTGTGAGACTCGGCCTAATTTCACAAGTTTCGTTTGAACTTATCATTAGGCCAGCTTGAAATCCTTTTTGGTGTACCTATACTAATGTTAATTTGCAAAGCTAAACAAATAAAAAAAAAAAATAAATAAATAAATAAATAAAAAAAAGGGCTATTGCTCATTTGCTCACATTAAACGTTGAAATCAATCAAGGATTTTTTTATAAATTTTTGAATGGGGGTTTGATTACGTCAAAGGTTATTCAATGAAATGGATGGTGGTGGGAAGAGGGGGTAAGAAGCATTTTCAGGGGGACAATTTTTCTCGTTAGTGGTAATCAAAAAATGTTATAGTTCCCTCAGATGCTCCACAAGTGACCATTGACGTAATTTCCCCTCGCACCATCCATCCCTCCTAGAAGAACTTTAAATTTACTTGAAAATCACCACATGCACCAATCGGGCTACAACCCCCGTTGATATTTATCTGTCCATGAGTCAATTCACCGGTTTACTTTTCTCCCTAATCGGGCATTCATGCAAGTTCCCCATGCATGGGTGTTTAAAAAGGAGAAAAGATCCAATTCACAGCTTAAATTTAGGAAAATTGCTAATTTGCGGATAAAAATGGGAAATAGCACTCAAATGCTTCACGGCTAAGAGCTTTTAAAGCGCCGATTCGCAGCTAAAAATGAGAAAATGAGCTAATTCGCGGATGAAATTGAGAAAACGCACATGCACAGTTTCAGGAGGCAATTTCGTGGCTAAAATTGAGAAAAATATGTACTACAACGCAGTGGCGGCTTTTCAGCTGAGGCAAGGTAGGCATCGCCTCAGGAAGAAAAACAACAGAAATCAAGGGTTAAATTAATTTTAAAAAATATCCTTTTTTGGTTTTAAAAATGAAAAAAAGTCCTATGTACGGTCACAAAAATTAAGTTTGCCTCGGATGTCCTCTAGCGGCTACATGGACACTTCTATTAGTTCTATTAGTTGAATTGGTCCGCTTCATTGACGGTATACGTGCAGATCCAAAGATCCCCCCTTGAGAAACCGATGGGCGAGGAAAAATGTTAACCGTTGTCTAAGGTGCCTAGATGGGGAACGAGTAGAGGAAAGGATAAAGGGGCCAGGGGGTGCCCTCTGCCTCGCCTAAAGCGCGTGCGTTCGTTAGGCGACGGCTAACAAGTAGACTATTATGTGGTGGTGGAGACTAAAGTTCGGCTTAGCTTATCCCTCGGAGTACGAATCCCAAAGGCGTCTCCGTGGCGCAATTGGGAGCGTGCTGGACTGGTAATCCAGAGGTTGCGGGTTCAAATCCCGCGCGGGACGGGACTTGAGTGTGGGTGTCAGGGCTGTCGAAAATTATTTTAAACTGTGTGTGCGAAGTGCAGCGGAAGTTACCAATTTATGTTGTTTTAAAAAGAAAGCAAAGGGCCTCGAATAGTAGTTGTTGGGCCCAGGGCGACTATACCGGGGCTGTAGCAGTGCTATAGGGCGGCAAATTTCGAGAGGCGGCAAAATTTGAGAAATATTTTTAGGCGAGGGAGGCTGATAAGGCAAATCAAACCAGAAGCGATGAACAGAGAAAGAGAGTGAGTAAGAGAGAAACATTTACTCTAGCTCTCTCTTTCTCTCTCTCCTTTTCCCCTCGTTTCATACTTCTTGCCAGTTACTAAGAGGGCTCCTTTTCGCACCACCATAGAAACGCTCTTACAAAGCGGCCGCAGCCATAGTGAATTATACAATAGAGGGATCAGTGGCGAACCTCGAGCAATCTGGGCTCGGAGCGGAAATCTCTAAGAGCCCGCTTATTATCCTTTGTTTGGCCAAATTGCCGAATTCAAGGATTTGGTTCTTTTAAAAAAAATAGAATTTCGTGGTTTGGCACTTTTGAAGGACCAATTTGGCGCCCCTGCACCGGGGTGTGTTCTTTAGAACGGCCCGCCGAGGGTATGTTTTTTAAAAACTCCCCTCGGCGGGTATGATCCTTAGAACTGCCCTCCACAGGTACGTCCCTGGGTCCCATCAATGTCGTGTTTGACCTCGGTGGTATCCATGGACGGAGCAGCCGGTGACTGCGGCGTTCACGGAAGGTTCTCTGAGTCCCCTCCGAGTTCTTCATATAAACTTCTGGGTGAGCCCTTCAAGGTCCTTCCAGAAGCCAGGGTTAATATAAGTCCACCGCCGGCAGAGCCCTGCATGCCGTAAGCGTCGAGGCCTGCGGTAAGCCTGTTACACCAGGGGATCGGCTGGTGCCCTGGGGGGGGGGGGGTTCCGTTCAAAGCATACTTTGCCCCCTGTGCCAGGGGTACGGACCAAACACCTTGTCTTGGGGGGGGGGGGGTAAGGAATAGCTGGAGGAGGTAGGAGACGCCACCCCCTTTCGACCCGGACTCAGGACAGCCCCTAACCCGTTGCTTGTCCACGGCGTCGTATTCGGCCCCCATGTCCAATGAGTGTGTCCGATAACGGACTCCCCACCGTACACGGTGCGCCTTATTCCGACCCAACCGACCATCGCACCGTATCAGGGAGCGGGTCGGCCCAAAGGTGGGGTCCCCCATCCGCACACCGGGGGACGCGCCCGATAGGGGAAACGAACCCTGTGAAAGGTTTGTAGCCATTCACACGGATCAAGTCCGTCACGGGGAGCCGGAGATTGTAGTGTAGTGGTGGGTCCAAACCCCCAGCGTCATTCGCGTTCATCGCGAAAAGCCAAAATTTCATCTTTCTACATGGGGTGGCCGTCAACTCGAGGGGTTTCCGCCAGGTTGAAGAAACATAGTTTTCCTCCAATAACTTGTAGAATCCATTCTCTCGTTACGTTACTTGTTTGACTCCACAAGCTTTGGAGGAAATTGGCCGAGGGGAGGGGTTAGCCGCATGGGGCGGCAAAAAGCAAGATCCGCCCCTGGTTGGGCCATTCTTCCTATCGTAGAGAAGGAAAATATTTTGTTTTGATTACAGAGTCGAGAGGGCGAGTCATTAGGGAGATTTTGCAGCCTACTCGGTAAATGTTAACAATCTATCTGCAGGCTGTGTAATTTAAATTAACAACCAGTGGTGAAGAGTTCGATAAATGAAGAAAGACGTTGTCGCCGGTATTTAATTAATTAAATTAAATTAAAGTGATATCTTCCGGACGACGCCGACGATGGAAGTGCATAGCCCGACATGATTCTACGATATGACAACATTGGCGTGGTTTACCTTTGCCATAAGGAGAAACGCCCAGAGTTTCGAGAAACATTGGCCCTGGGTGGGGTTCGGCTTAGCTGATCCCTCGCAGTACGACTGCCAGAGTCATCACCGTGGGGCAATTGGCAGCGTGCTGGACTAGTAATTCAAAGGTTGCGGGTTCGAATCCCGCAGGGGAGCCCATTTTTTCTCGAAACTCGAATCGTGTCGGGCTATGCCCTTCCACCGTCGTGTGGAAGATATCACTTTCATTTAATTTATTAAATTAAATACCGGCGACAACGTCTTTCTTCATCTATCGAAAATTAGCTATAGGTCTAGATAGGGTGGTGAAGGGGGTAAGTATTGCAATTTCGCAGGACCTTATTAAAGAACAATAAAATAATGTAATTTAACAATAAACGTAAGTCCACGCATCACAATTTGAACTGATGGGAATCGATCAGAGGCGGCATTGGCTGGTTTTGGGGGGCGCCTTTCCAACATGCTACAACACCACACTGACCTATTGCCCAATGATTTATCTTTTTCTACGTAATGCATTTACCTAATTTAATGAATAAGTGTAGTCACATACATTTTTATTTGAAAGAGGGGCCCGGGGCGGAAATCTCTATGAGGCCCCTAGTCAAAACAAGAAATATAATTTTTACGTTGCATCAAATCATGGATTTTCCCTTAATTTAGCCACGAACTTGCGCTATTTATAAATCCTATCCGCCAATTAGCGCTTGTGCTCAATTTATCGCGCAAATTGAATATTTTCTTATTTGTAGACGTGAATAAGCACGTTTTGTCAAAATTACCAGCGAATTAGCGCTCATCTAAATTTTCGCTGCAACTAACGTATTTCTCCATTTTCGCCTGGAAGCTGGGGATTTTTTACACCTATTGCCATAAATTAGCGTTTTTTCTCGATTTTAGCCAAAAGTAGCCTTCAGAATCCGCGAATTTTCAATAACTGCCGAAAATGTGAGTACTTTCAATTTTACCACGAAGGAGGAAGAAACATGATTTTTTTTTGAAAGTTTGGTCAACCATAGACACGATGACATGTAGGTACATGAGTATAACGAATTATTAATCAATAAAACCATTAAATAAATGTTTGAAAGTAGAAGGAAGAAAGTGAAATTTCTGTTTTCCATCCAAGCGATTCTATACCCTGCTCCTCCCGCCTATATCGTATATGTGACCTACAAATATTTAAACTGGTGGTCCACGCTTTGAAAAGGCCTAAACTAGTAATTCCTATCGGCCTGAAAATGGCGAAACCGACCATTCGCTGTTAAAAATGGCTGAACTGATTGTGAGCCTTCGCGCTTATGTCTAAATTGACGATTCATGCCCTAAAAATAGCAAAACTGCTACTCCTACTGGGCCATTCAAGCCCTTGCGGTGGCATACTCGAACTGGCAATTCACGAGTCACGCTCTAAAAAGCGCAAAACTGATCATTTTCGCCCTACAGTGGCTGCAGATGGTGTTGATGACAAATTCGCTCCTTCAAAATAAATATCTGCGCCAAACAATTGGCCAAACATGACTATTCGCGGCTCAAAACGGTGTTATACTAATGGCGTTTGCGCACTGAACATATGTCGTCCCCATCTTACCAACTGATTGACCCCCCCCCCTCCTCCCACGATGGTTACACGCACCATATAAGGACTGGATAAACTGCGACTACTCTCGCGCTGTAAAATTGCTTGACTGACTAGCTGGCTGGCTTGACATGCCCCAAAAATGGCTAAACGGACGATTCTTGTTAGGGAAATGATGAAACTTATTACTTATTACAGTTATTACCATTCATGGCCAAACAGGCCAAACTGAGCCTTCGCGCCTTTCTGTGATCCCAAAACATTCAAGACCCCCAATTCAGACCCACTTTGAACCCATAAAAACTTCTGGGTGGTCCGGTATGTTTAGACGATAGACAATGATGGGAAGAGTGTCTATGTCTTGCATTAATTGGGCAAAAATGTTCGCAATAGATAATTCCTTCATCCGGTCCGGAGGTTTCAAACCAAACAGTCGAGAACCGGTGGAGTATTGAGCCGTATCATATAGGCCCAAAAATAACACCCGTAGTCAAATCTTACAGTTTGTTGCTCATTGTAGACAGTGAACCACCGAAGGCTTACATTTAGCGTCCTTTTACTCCGCTCTTCTCTAAATTTATGAGTCATTGCCAAGTGGAAAGGATTGTCCTACTACCATCATATAAGACCTACCGTGTCAGTTGGACGTTTTCAATTAGGATTCAGTAGTTTGTTTCTACTGTAAACTCTGGCTTCCCCCACCCACACACAGTTTCATTCTAGAAAATAAAAAGAGTTCAAACGAGAGTTCGACCCTTCCTATTTTTCGGCATTATGATCTCCCAAGAAAGAGAATGTATGAACGACGGAAATGTTAATTATACATTTTAACTCGTATAAAGGATCGCGCTTAATTAAGAATTATGGGTTGGGAGGCTCCTATTCACCTCACAAGAAAGAATTGTGAATCATTGGGAGAAGAAAGGATTTATTTTATTGTTTTTTTTTTCAAAAAACACAAAGAATCGTTATTGCTTCTTTACGATGATTAGTTAATATTTTGTCAGTGAGATTTTGTAAGCTCGTGAGGCAAGAAGGCAAAAATATGCATTTTTTTATTTACAAATTCGGACGGATGACCTGATAATTACGAGAATGTCAACTACTTCCCTTTGTTTTTCGTTAAAAAAAAAATCAAATTACACTTTTTTATAGCTTAAATACAAAAACTTAACTTAATACACGCACCTTAATGTTATATACATTATTTATTTGTTTACGCCTGGTTTTTTTTTTTTTTTTTTTTTTTTTTTTTTTCTTTCTTTTCTTGTTTTATTTGTTTTTTGGTAGAACTAGTGATGGGATGGTCAGGGAGGAGAGGAAGAAATTGCATTTAGAGAAATCGTGGAGATAAAAGAGCGATCGGAAGAAAAATAAGTGTCGGGAGTATGGAAGCTGTGATGGCCGAATTGCACTCGTCCGTGTCGCAGGTTGAACAATATTCGATTTTACTCATCGGTGGTAGAGATGACGCCGAACAGGGGTGCTCGTCTTCGCGGTCAGACGCCCACGTGCAGGATCGCACTATGACGGATTCACCACCGCCTGAAAAACGCGTCGTATAAAATTATTAGGTGATGAGAAATAACTGCAAATATGGGTCTATAATGGATGCGGGGGGGGGGCTTTAACCGCGCATGGAGCGCTAATACGCGACCGTTAAATTAATACTCCCCCCCCCCCAGACGTTCTGGAGTGAAGTAGTTGTTTAATGACGTTATAGAACAAAAACGTGTATCAAACTCGACGAGATTTTCATCGCCTCATTGTTTTTCCACGCCCGTCAGGTACAGTTCATTGAAAAATCTGATGTTCACGGTTGAACAGTTCTGTGATCTTTTCTCTTTTTTTGTACGTCTTTTGATTTCAACATTTAAAAAAAACTTGTCATTTATTAGCTTATATGAGTGCGAAGTTTGTGAGAAGATGGTATAGCCGAATAGCTTGTGAGTCCCATGGCCCATAGCTGAAATCGCGAGTAAAACCGCGCCAGTGATTCGTTGCCCGGTTCCCCGGTTGTTAATATTCGTTTGATCATATTTATGAGCAAATTCAAATTTTCCTTTGTGCAAAAGATTGGTATTGACGAGAGGGGTGGGCGCTATTAAACTAAACGAATAGAACCATCTTATAAATAAAAAAGAATAAGAAAACACCGGAGATTGGCCTTTTTTAATGTTTCTTAATTGGCTTTACGTTTTTTCTTTGTTGACTGTTTAGGCGAACCCTTTTGAAGTTGTGGGCGGAGGGGGATCAATTCTAAGCAATTGAACTTACACACAGGGTTATACAAAAAAATGAGTTTCATCGGCGCGGGGTCACGGCTGGCGTCGGACCTCGACGAGAAATGTCCGGCATGGCAGATAAAATGCTGTTGACAGGGGCAGGGGAGCTGTGGTGGGGATGAGGGAGGGATTTAAACAATTTCTGACTGCTATTATTTCACTGCATTCGGGTCATAAAAACACTGTTGGGCAATTTGAAGAAGCTCCATTTCGAATTACCTTTCAAAACTTAACATTATCAGCAAGAAACTATGATGAACAAATAACTGACTATTCTCACCGTTGGGCTTGACAAGACTAATTACGTCCTATAAATAGCGAAAAAATGCCAATTATTCCTTCTTTAAAAATGGCCAAACTGACTTCACGCGTTGTAGAAATGGCTAAACTGACGATTCGTGCAGCCCTGAAAAGTTTATGATTCCCTATCTGGAAATGGCTAAACAGACGCTACGCGTTAGAATGACTAAACTGACGAGTAGCGTCCTGAAAATGCCTAAACAAAAGATTCCGGCCCTGAAAACTGCAAACTTGCGCACCAACAATGGCCAAACTGACCACTCGTATCTTGGTTTCACAGGACTAATTGCGCCCTAAAAATAGCAAAACTGCCGATTCACGCCTTAAAAAGGGCTGCTGCTGAAAATTTTCAAACTGGCGATTCTTTTATCTTTATAAAAATAATGACCCAACAGACTTTAAGAGCCCTACGAATTGATAAACAGACTATTTGCGCCCGGAAAACGCCTGAACAGATGTCTTCGTCCCAGAAAATGGTAAAATCGACCATTCGTGCGCCAAAAATGATCGAATTGACCATTCTTGCCTTACGTTTTGACGTACTATTCGCGCCCTATGAATGACAATTCTCACGGCTAAGGGTCCTTAAAATGACCAAACTGCCCAAGCCGTGAAATGGGCTAAACCGACTCTATTCGCAATAAAAAAAAAAAAAAAAAAAAAATAGCTTAACTGATAATAATTCGTGCTTTGAATACTTGAACGGACGATTTCTGCTCTAAAAATGGCCAAACTGACCAATCGCGCCAAGGAAATTGCTAAACTGTCAATGTCTCGCTCTAAAAATGGCCAAAATGACGTTACGCGCCCTAAAAATAGCTAAACTGACGATTCATGCACCGAAAATGCCTAAACAAAAGATTCCTGCCCTGAAAACAGCAAAATAGACCATTTGCGTGCCAACTGACAGCCGATTCACGCCTTAAAAAGGGCTAAACTGACTACTTGCGTGCTGAAAATTGCCAAACTGGCGAATTCCTCTTTTAAAATTACCTAAAGCTATGTCTCCACTTGTGCCTTTTCGCGTGCGTCACAGCGCCGCACGGTGTGTTGAACTAATTGCATGCCTCAAAAAGCTGGAAGGATATCAGAAATTGCGTGCACGCCTTAGACGCATGCGTTGTTGAAAGTTGAAAAAGCGTGTCGAATTGAAATAGGAAGACGAAAGCGCACAAGTGGAGACATAACTTAAGAGGCTTTACTAGCTCTACATATTGATAAACTGACAATTTGCTCCCGGAAAACGCCTGAATAGATGTACCCTGCCCAGAAAATGGCCAAACCGACCATTCATGCGCCGATAATGGCCAAACTGACCATTGCCCTTGGTTTGACAGAACTAATGCCGCCCTAAAAATAGAGAACTGCCGATTCACGCCTTAATAAGGGCTAAACTGACAACTTGCGCGCTGAAAATTCTTTTAAAATGACACGACAAAAGGGCCAAACTGATCATTTTGTGTCTACAGAGGCTACAGACTATTCGCGTTCTTAAAACGATAAACTGACCACTGGCGTTTACGCACCGAGCATTTTGGCCGTTTTCACCTTACCAACTGATCGACCCACAACCTCTGTACCCTCAGCATTGGTTACGTGCGCCCTAAGGGCTGGATAAACTGACGAGTCTCGCGCTATAAAATTGCTCGACCGTCTCTTCCTTACCAACTGATTGACCCCCCCCCCCCCCCGACACACACACTCATGTTGGTCACCACAATACTTCCTTGTGCTGGCTCACTTGCGCCATAAAATGCGTTGAATGATGCCTATATTCGTCAGGTGGTTTATGGTGTGAAATCACAAGTTTTGGGGACTGGATACATTATTTTGGGATTTCACGATTTTCTCGCCTTTTCTGGAGTCAACACAGGACGTTAACACCTATCGAGAAGCTGCCCCCTGAGAACATTTCGCGGATGACGCTGATAAAATGCCCGATTCCCTGGCGACGATCTATGAAAATTCGTCCCGCAGACCAAATTCACATGTGGAGGGCTTTAAAACACTCGTCTTTTTTCAAAAATACGTTCAATCTGTTCGTAAATTAGTCGGTTTTCGACAGAGAAGAAGTAGCTCCTAATTTGTTTCGAAAGTGCGGCTGATTTATCAAAAGAGCACACATCGCGTGAAGTCGATTTTCGTGTTTCTTGATATGGAATTTTCGTTTTTCTCTTTTTTTTTCTTTTTTCATTCCCCCTCCCCCTTCTGGTCAGATTTTCTACGAGGGAAAACTCCCCTTGTTACGAAAACACTGATCCCCTTAGTCCAGAATGTGATAATTAGTGGATAGAATTGCCAAAAAAAAGGGCTACGGTGGCTGGTGCGGCTGAGACACGCTATATAACGTCTCCTCTTGTTAAAGTCATTGAAAACAACCTGGATACAAATTGCTTTCCTTTTTCACCGAAAAAACGGATTCTGCACGTATACTTTAATTTATACGCTGTAGGCGGATAGTGAGGGGGAACGGCCTTCGAACCCAACACATGTATAGCACACATAACAGAATATGCCTTCACAAAAAAACCCCAATTTTCCTCTCGGCCACGGGGCTCTACCACCCAACCCGGCGTGTTCCACCTATATATATCATTGTTATTTTCTATGTACGCTCTTATACGATGCAAAGACCTCCTCTCTTGACTAAACAATTGCAAGTTGAGGAAGGGTTTTCTCACAGTTTATCCGTTTTCCGGCGAGGCACGTACTATAAAATGTAGTGAAAGAAGAAAGAACTACGTGAGCGAAAGCCCTTCTATGGTTGGGCCCACCTAGTAGGAAGCCAGAAAAAAAAATGCATTAATCGGTCAATGATTTCGTTCTTTAGCCTTGCTTTCTAGTTTTAGTCCGTATTTCCACGCCAATTGTTGCCTTTTGAAAGCCTTTTAACCTTTTGAATAAATGAAAATCTGCCTCGATTGTCAAAAAGGACGTGGTAGAAAACTTCTTCATCACTTTGGTCAACGAGCTAAACATGCCGTAAATAATTTCCCTAAAAAAAAAAAAAAAGAAGAGGCAGAAAACCCTCCAGATTGTCCTTGGTGGTTTTTAAACGTGCAGGATACTTCTCACCCGCTTTTTCTTTCTTCAAACAATCATTTATAGAAAAAATGACCAAGGTTTAACCCAAATACGAACTATGAATGATGCGTGGCGGGGGCAGCGAAGGATTTAATTTCCCACACTCCACCCTCAACCAACCCAGCAAAATATGGAAAGAGCTACGCGCGCTGGAAAGAGTCGTCTCTATTGCCTCTTGGAGAGATCACGAAGCGAACACTCTTTTTTTGGTTACAAAAAAAAGGGGATTAAGAAAGTCGGAGGGTTGGCCACTTAGGGGGGTTGATTAAAATGGGTAGGGAGGGCAGTTTGCGAAGGATTTTGAGCACTTTCCCAACTTACAACCCCTCAACCCCAGGGCCCGCACAATCCTGAAATAAAAACTCGCCCTCATTAAATTCAATAGAGCGTGCTGAGTAAATTGGTTTTTCTTTTCGCGCGATTAAAGAGGAAGCGAATTTAATTCGTTACAAGCCACCAAGTCAATCGTCAAGCCGGCGTCAATGGGTTCGTGGGAGGGAGGTAGATCATAATAATCGAAACACACTCAATGTTCATTGGTTAGCCCAGGGCAACGAGAAAAAAAATGGTTCAGTTCAACTGGCAAAATTAAAACAAATGACGATTACAACTTTAATACGCATAATTATTCGTCATTTTATTTGTATCCCAAGGACTCGCCCCCTCCCCCTCCTATGATAGATTTCTCAGGACGAGAGGTTGTCTCTGAAAGGCTCCGATCCCTTGTTTGTACACAAACAATAACGTCTATTTTGTCAATTTGTCGAAAAAGGCAGGTCCACTCCCAAAAAATCACGCCTATTTACTTCTTTAAAACTGATTAATGGACTGCGTTTTTATATAGTTCCTGTTTCGTCAAATTAATTGTTCTATCCTGTCTTTGTTTTTATTGACATTTTTATCGTTTTCCTGTTTCTCAATCGTATACACGAGAGATGGAGCGACAGGATTATCGTGAAATCTATTTTCAAAGCCGCGTTCTAGAGGCCTTGTACAATTCAAAAATGCCAGCGTAGCGATGTGATGGGGGTGTCAAAAATGGGCGTGTAAAAACGAAATTTGATTTTCTCGTGCCATCCCCAAATTTCAGAGTAAAGCGACTCACGCCGAAATGAATAACCGTGATAATTTGACAGAATGTGAAATTATTGAGGTTTTTTCCTGTGAGGACTGCAATTACTTCGTTAAAATTTTAATTGAGCGTAATTGGACCAGTATGACGAAGCTCCTTAAAGTTTTCTTTCATCACCTTTCAACCACATCAAAATTGGCTTTATTTCCTGGCAGTCGTCGTTGTTGTGCTTTGTTTTGTTGTTGTTTTTTTTACTTATAAACCTCGCCGAAACTCCATTGTATTGAGCTTAGTATCCTGGAAATAGTGTTTTTTTTCTCAAGGACGCGTTAGAAGTGTGTCATACTTGAGTTAGAAGATTTTAAAAGATGTTCATGGCAGTGGAAAACTGCGCATATCGTTTGTCCTTCCTCTCTGGTTTTACACGCCTTCATTTTCAACCCCTCCCCCAACCCTCTCACCATACTGAATCTAAAGTTATGCATCGTATTGGCAATAATAGCGTGAAAACGTGAGGTCACACCTACAATATCACATCGAAATGGTCGTGTGAACCATGCTGTTGGGGATATTCTTTGAACTATTACTTTTACAATTAAACTGTCAGAATTTATTCTTGTGCAAAAACGTGGGGGTATCAAGTTACTTGAACGTTATTCAATTGTTGTTGTGAGCAAATAGTTCGAGAAAACAAAAAAAGACTTACTGATGTGTTTAAATTTGCGGCACACGGCTTGAGTTCTCAAATAGCTCGTTTGCGATCTGTCACGGTCGCAGTCCGAAATCAAATATCTGCGAAACGATATTTTTAGCGATACATTTTTTTTAATCCTTTATAAAATCGAATTTATGCAAATACACACCTGTGGCTGGTTTTATTGAATGGGTCCCCGCACCGGTGATCCACGTCACTCGAACAAACCCAACATCTGATGCTTTGACCTGTGAAATCGAAAAAAAAAATCGTTTAGTTTCTCTCGATAATGAGATGTTCAAGTAAAAAAATGTTGACAATAAATCAACGATTAAGAAAGTTTAATAGTTTTTTGTCCACTAAAATGGAAATAATGACGCGACTTGAACGCTTATTTTTTATTTTGAAAGGCAGGAACCAACCCGACCGTAAAGGTTTTCAGTAGCTGAGTTTTAGTCGATGCTCTTCAAGCCGGACAATAAGACATCAATTACATTTGGTAGAGTCTCCAGAAGAGAGAGAGAGAGAGCGTGCGGGAGGGGGGCGACTAATCATCCGCGAAAAGAATAGAAAAAGAAACTTTTGTTGAAAATTTTGCTCTTCTCGATTGAAAATGTCCAGGAGCGGTGGAAAAAGATCACCCCAAATATTATGATTGGGGGAAAAATACGGCTAAAATCAAAACAATTAAAAGTAATGACCGTCCGCAGGGCTCTGTCTCGGAACGCAATGGCGGTTTTTGGTTGTAGCACTGATGAATGTATTGACCACAGTACCTGACTGAATAAGAGACACAGTGGAAGCCCTCAACCACAAGCCTGAACGAACTGAATGTGGCCCTCAAAACGCGTGACGTGCAAGAAGGGCGCAAAAAAAGGGGGGTAAAAGAAGAGCACAAAACCCTGCTATTGGACCGAGAAATTTTATGATATGTTCTTAATCCCTCCGGTTATGTTTTTAAAGGCTATAGATATAGATATATAGACACGGGCATTGCCGGTGGGAGCAGAAGAGGGCAACTGCCCCTCCCTCAAGTTCGGGAGAAGCGTACTAACGTAAAGATGTGATGGGAGCTTGGGACAGCCATAGAGCTCAGGAGCCTGAGGTCCTCCCCAACGTGGTTCGCCGCGTTAGGGAGTCGAGAGGCACCTCCGCTTCTCGAGGCCGGTCCATCAGCTGAATGGTCACTTCAATTGCCATGCCATGATGAGAGCCTCGACCCCCTCAATTTCCGAGGCCACACAATCAACAGCCATGAAGAAACAAGAAAGTTCAATAACAAAAACCAACTTCGTGGGGTTTCCTTAAAATGAAAAAAATGCAATTTCGCAGGTTCCACTCGCTAAAGAAGCAATTTCGCTGATTTTGTTCACCGGAACAGCAATTTCATGGGTTTTAGTCACTGTAAAAGAACAATTTTGTGGGTTTTGATCGCTGTAGAAAAGCAATTTCGTTCGTTAGAATAGCCATCGGCGCGGGATGAAAAATCAATTTCGCTGCCTCGCGCCTCTTAAAAAACAGGGTCATGGGTTTCGATCGCTAGAAAAGCGATTTCGCTGGCTTCACCCACTAAAAGTAGCAATTTCGCTGGTTTTGCTCACCGGAACAGCTATTTCGTGGGTTTCGCTCGCTGTAGAACAGAGGCGGATCCAAGGGAGGGGCCATAGGGGCCATGGCCCCTCCCTTCGAGTCGTGTGGTCGCTTGACCAAAAACATCATCAAACCCACCTCCCAAACGAGAGATTATCACATTCGCAAACTTTAGGGTCAACGGTTCTGGTCTGAGGCAGACGAGACTTATAAGTCCCCCGAACTATGTTTAACCGAGAAATACAGCCCCTTAAACGCAAAACGGTCCGGAAATGAATGTTTTACGTCATGGTCGTTGGTATCAGTCGATTTTATTGACTCCAAAGGTCACTAGTACGAGCGGTCGGTAACACAAACAACCGAAAGTGTGGCTGCCACGGGGTCTTAAACAGCGTCCTTGGATCCCTCCTGTACCATTTTTCGAGGCCATTCCCCCCCTGAGCTACTCAGAGAGGTCCATATGTGCATCGAGATTCTTCCTTGGACTTCTGGGCTGCACGCGGTATAGGTCGGTTGCAGGTTGTTGAAAGCAGTGCGGATCACTGTAAGAACCCTTTCATTGATTCTTCTGATCGAAACATTGTCTCAATTTTCGGATTCTGCCGCAGGTTCAGCCGCCGATTTAGGATTTCATCATAGTAAGGGCTTGGGAAATTGTGTTTTCACTCTGCTGAAAATGACTTGACAGCCATTCACTGCAAAAAAAATAGCCAAACTATGGCTATTCCCACCATAAAAACGGCTGAAATGACTGTAATCTTGCCCCAAAGTGGTAAAACTGGCTATTTGTGCCTTGCAAATGGCTGAACTGACTATATTTGCGCCCTTAAAAACGGACTTCAAGTGCCCTAAAAATGACTAAGCTGACGATTCCTGCGCCTCTGAAAATGGATAAATCAACCATTCGCGCCCCAAAAACGACTAAACTGACTATTCGCGTCCTGAAAATGCCTAGAAAGATGATTCCTGTCCTGAAAAGTGCAAAATCGACCATTCGCGGGCGAAGAATAACCCAACTGACCATTCGTGCCTTTGGCTTGACGGGACTATTTACGCCCTAAAAAATGGCAAACATGACGATTCGCGCTCTAACAATGGTGATACTGAATTTACGAGCCTCGAAATAGCGCCCTAAAAATGCCTGAACATTTCTTGCCCGAAAAATGACCATAGCTGGCCACTATCCGTGCTTAGAAAATGGCTAAACATGCAGTGCCTGCTGTAAAAATGGGCAAACTGACAATTCCAGGTATATAAAAACGGCAAAAATGACCGTTCGGACCCTAAAATGGCAAAACTGACGATTGCGCCTTCAAAATGGCAAACTGGCCCTTCTAAATAACCTACAAATTGTATGACGGTCTATTGGCACCATGCAAATGGCAAAATTGATTTTTTGCGTCTAAAAAATGGTTAAATGACCGATTCGGGCCTTGATAATGGCCCGAGTTCCTACTCCAGACTAAAAAGACGGATTCGTGCGCCCAGAAAATATCACAATGACTATTCACGCTCGCTAAAATGACCATACTCGCAATTTGTGCAGTAAAAATTGCCAAAGTGCGACTATTCACGCTCGAGAATTGGTGAAACTGCGACCCTACGTGGTTAAACTGACGATTCACGTTTGAACTTGTGCTGAAGATTGCTTGACTGACTAACCACTCCATAAAAATTGCAAAATGGACCACTCGTGCCCGGGAAATAGCGAAACTTACCATTCGTGATTGACCATAAATGACCAAATAGACTTTACCTCTACATCATTAAAATAGATATAATGCATTTGCGCCATGTATTTATGGCCAAACTGATGCGATTCGTGCCATGCCTAATGTGCCTTGCTGCGCCGCAAAAAATGGCAGGAACGTTGTTTATGAGTCTCTTGGACATTGCTCAACTGCCCCTATAAAACGTGTCAAAAGCTCAAAGATAAGGCAGGAGCGAGGTTGAACGCGCAGATTTGTGGGTTTGCCGTGTCCAAAACTCGGTAGTTTTAGCGGCGTGAGGAGGTATAGGTTCGGGGCTTAGGATGGGGTCATGGCCCCCTCCTCGAGTTAGGAAAGCTATCAGCGAGGTTTCCGCACTAAAGCAAGCCCAACCCTCAGCCTGGGTTCAACCACAAAGAAGACCAACCACACCAAATCTCCAACTGCAGAAAGCTCTAACCACTGTAAAGCTTCAACCAAGACTATCTCAAGAAAATCAAGACTAATTTAAGACCATAGAAGTCAATCAAGGGGTTCTTACGAAGGGCGTAGCCAGCTTAGGGACAAAAGGGTGGGATGTTGATCGTAATTCCTTACTAATCACCCTCGTCATTGCTATGAAAATAAGGACCCTCTCACTCATAATCGGATTGTTTGATCTAGAAACTGCCAATCTTGCTGCAGAAAACTGTCTATTCAAAACTGCCCGTTTGCCCAGAACCCTGCAAACTGCCCAGAAACGGCTCATTCAAAGCCAAATTTGGTGGATTCTCGGAACCCGGACACGACATCACTCAAAGTACTGACGAATTTTAGCCTTTTCTCAGTAGGAACCGTGATGAATTGTCGTTTTCTCACAGCTCAATTGAAATTCAATAGCGATAATTTGCGGCTAAAATTGAGAACAAGTGCTCATTCCAGCTACGAAATCAGCACTTTTTCTCAATTTTAGCCGTGAATTATAGCGCTACACGTCTCAATTTTAGCTATTAGTTAGCGTTTTTCTCGATTTTAGCTGTAAATGTCCGATTTATATTATTTTTCCCTACAAATGAGTAGTTTGATTCCATTTTAGCCTCTAATTAGCGTCGTGTCCTCATTTTAGCTGTGAATTTAGCGGTTTTTTCCCATTTTTCCTGTGAATTAGCATTTCCTCAATTTTAGCACTTGAAGCGACTTACAATTAGCGAAAAATGTGCATTTTTTCTGTGGAACATCTGTTTCTTGGCGAAATTTCAAGATTTTCTGTTTTTGGAGGGCAGAAAGTTCGATTTTAAAATTCAATCAGCCATTTTGAATTGGCAAATTGACGGTTTCCCTGTGTAGTTGGTTTCGAACAAAGACGAGTTGAAGACTATACGGTGAGGGCAGCTGCCCATCCTTGCCCCGTCCCGGCTACTCAATTTTGCAAATTACAATCGCAGCTAAAATTCAGTACGCCAATTCTTGGTTTCTGGAGGCAACTTCGTAGTTAAAAGTAAAGAAAATCGCTAATTTACGGCTAAAATTATTGAGAAAAACGCTAATTCAGGTCCCAAATTTGAGGGCTTTTTCACGGCTAAATGGTCCCCCCCCCCCAAAAAAAAACGCTGATTCGCTGCTGAAATTGAAAAAAAATCTCTAATTCGCTGTGAAATTTTTAAAAAGTGCTAACTAGCGACTAAAAATAATACAAACGCCAATTCACGCCCACAATTATCAGCTAGATCGCGGCCAAAATTCAAAAGAATCGTTAATAATTCACGGCTAAAATTGAGAAAAGTCGCTACAACTCTCATATAAAGTGGATTCAAATGAAATAAATCACTAATTCGAGGTTAAAACTGAGAAAAACACTGATTGCGGCTTCGCGTGGCTTCTTAAGGATACGCATAATATTGAGAAAATCAGTAATTATCGCGGTAAAAATGAATAAAAAATTGTTTAACTCAAATTAAGAAAAAGGTAAAAATGTAAAAAATGAGAAAAAAAATCGCTACTTTGATGAAAAGACTTTGTGGATAAAATCGAGAGAAGTCTCCAATTCACGGCTAAAATTGAGAATAATGTTACTCGCGGCCGAAAATTGAGAAAAACTCTGGTGAAATAGGCAAAAAGCGCTCGTTCATTTCGCTGCCATGATTGAGAACGTCACCAATTTGCGGTTTAAATTGAGCATAAGCGCTAATTGGCGGCTTAAATTGAGCATAAGCGCTAATTGACGGGTATAGGGTTTGTAGAAATAGCGCTAATTCGTGGCTATTTAATTAGGAGGGTCTACTTCATGGCTAAAATGAAGCAAAAGGTGAAAATGGGTGGCTAAAGTGAAGAAAAAGCGGTATCTAGTAATAATTCCTTAAGAGTGCGAAGATGAGAAAAATATCCAATTAGCAAATAAAATTGAGATTCACGGATAAAATTGAGACAATTCGCTAAGAGATAAGGGCAAGGCCGAAAGTAGGGATCCGTAGGGAAAGGGGGAAGCATGGTACATTGAGGGCGTATTCGGATAGGGATTTTTAGCTTCCTTCATAATTTTCTTTTTCTTGTATTACACGTGTTGCCCTGAAGTGTATCTTATTGATTGCTCTCTTTGAGGAACCTCCAAAAATTTGAGACAAGAACTAACTGTATGATGAATATAAAAAAGTGTGAAAAAAAGTATTCGTTAAAGTTAACAAGCTCTATGATAGACATTCAACCACGAAATCACAAACTTAAGAGCGAGAATTTAATTTTTGTATTACTGTGGTTACTATTACTGTAATTCAACTGTTGAACCGTTGGCAAAGCTACATTCCCATAATAGGTCTTTTCGGGCGACCCTCATAACCTACAAAAGTTACAAATTTTGCAAGTTGTGTAGCTTTTAAACCAATTAAACACATGTTGCTATGTAAACAACCTAAAAATTTGTAATTTTTATAGCTTCTGTAGATCGCCCGAAAACATCTAATATTTACTAAGCAAAAAAAAAAATGGCCGCCCCCTAAAGTTGCCGCCGAGGGCACGTGCCCCCTTTGCCCCTCCCTAGTTTCGGCCCTTGATAAGGGTGCCCGTAGAGATTTCCGCCCTGGGCCCGATAGGTGTGGCTGGCCCCACCTATCGGGCCAAGTTACTCAGTTTAGAGAACCAAACTGGCAGCCCTGTTAATGTTCAATATGGCCGCCGGTGACTGATGTGCGCGTGCTTGCACGAGCGCTTTTCCTCAGACAGTAATAAACCTGACCAAGTGACCATTCGAGTATTCGAGTTTCTTCCGCACTACTTTTAACCGCCAAATCGATTAAATTTTCATCTTGGAGAGGCGGAACGAATAAAATTTACAGACTTCCCTCCTCATTCTGACGTACCAAAAAATACTAACAACAAAAAAATTAAAATAAAAGAACAACGAATTTATAAAAGCCAGACTATTCTGTATAACGGCACGATTTAGCGGTTTTAAAGTTTATTCATTGTGGGTGGATGATTATTTCCACTTTTTTCTTCGTCATATTGTTTTTCTTCTCTCTCTCCGCCCTCTATCTTACCACTTTTTTTTTTTTTTTTTTTTTTTTCACTGTCCGATGACTCTGACTGATTTTTCCAGTCTTTGAAAGACTATTGTCGCCAGTCAAAAGGAATGGTACAGACAACACGTTGATGGTGATGGTGAGGGGGAGAGGGGAAGGGTTCGAATTTTTCAAAGAGCACTTAACGCGATCAACGAACCTTGGAAATCTTTGGCGGTTTTTGTGAATTTCTGTGCTTTCTACGTTTGAAAATTGTTTCGTCCTCCTTTTTTTTTTTTTTTTTTTGTATGGAGCGACTGAGCTTTGATTTCATGATTGACAGCTAAAGTATTTACAAAAATAAAATTCCTAGGTACATAAAAAAAGGAACTTGTGTCTCGACGAAAAGCATAAGTGCCGAGGAACAAACTAAATTACCCGGGAAGAGCCCACACAGTGGTGTTTACACGACGTAAGACAAAATATGTTTGTTTCGTTAAAGTGAATAACTGGGGCAAACGCGCCTCTTTTATTTCTTGTCTCCAATCTTTTACATTTCATGTTCTTACTAAATTAAAAACACTGACCAGACAGAGTGCTGTGGTTTTCATAAACAGAAAGCGAGAGGAAAATGGGTCGAATTTTTTTTCTCTCTCTCCTCGTCGCGAAACGTACAATTAAACGTCGCGAGACGGTAATTTCCTGGCGAATAACACAATAATCGCGTTTGTAGCGTAAACTAGAACGCAATTTTTACTCATCGTCAGCTCTTCACACCCTCTTAACTAGGGAAGTTTTTACCCGATTTAGAGTTTACAGAAACACATTTTTTCTTCATTTTTATAACAAAAAAAACGAGGACGCTCCTTTTTACTTCAAAATGATTTCATTCACGCAGACAAACGAAGAGAGTAATTGGATACCACCGCCCGCATTGAATCATCTACCATTGCCACGGTTCATTATGACACACGTATTCCTTCTGAATCATAAGTCGTTTAATTTTTTTTCTCGTTTCGAGCAACATCATTTCGGTGGTTTTTTGAAATAATTAAACAAAACGCTTCCCAATCATTAAGCGAAACGAATTAGATTAACGCGAAATCCAACTACGCCTGTGTATCTCCTTTGCGCTCAAAAAAAAAAAAAAAAATCTCCCAAGTCCACGGGTGATTGCGTTCCCCTGCTATTGCGGAAAAAGTTAATTAGCGACTTCTTTTTTACACGTTCCGGCCTCGTCATTTATTAGGAAGTATTTCCCCCCTCCAATCCACACCCCACTACGTTAGTTAAAATAAGAAATTCTCCTTGGAAACTCTTTGTTTTCCGATTAGTTCGAGATTCCCTCCTTCTTCACAAACAAACCAACGCTTGAATTTCAAGCCAAGAGAAAAAGAGATCGAGCGTTCCGTTCAGAAACCGGAAAAAACTTATTTAAAAGAGACAAGTAAAGCAACGAGTTGAAATGTTTCGAGAATAGATTTATAGTTAGGAGGGCTCCCTCCCGCACCCTCTCAGTCTATCTCTCTCCAAAAAAAAGTAAAGAACGCCCGTTGAAACATCCGTTTTGAGTGAATTCGTGTCGAGAGTTACACGAAGATTTACTGATAACAGTTAAGTGAGATCGTTCGGTAGTCATAAATTTTTTGTGCACGCATAAAATTTCTCCCCGCGCCCCCCAACCACCCCATTATCGCCTCTACCTGCATCCTTTTAAAAGAGGCAGGTTGTTTGACGCATCAAGAAACTTTGGAGGACTCTCGCGCTACATGACCCTCATTGTTGTGGTTTTTACGCTTTTTAGCTTGAAAAATACCTACAATTTTATTGTTTTTTGTATGCAAATTAGTCACTGTCCCTTCGTTTTTTTTTGGGCTCTTTTTTTTATGAAGTTTTTGATAAAAAATAATAATGAAAAAGTGAAAAAAAGCTTGATCATTACAGGAATGAGCGAAAGTTTGTTATTGAATAGAACTAAAAAATTGAAACCCTCGCTCTATTTTAATTTTGCTTCCGAGCTACGGAAGCATTGTTTTCACTTTTAGGAAATATTTTTGTTTTCTTCTTTAAAATCGAAATTTCCACTTGCATTTCACGTTTTATACCTTCCTGAACAATTTCGGTTTCGTGTCTGTCTGTCTGTCTGTCCGCAATTCCTTGTAACAAGCATATCTTCCATAGTTTTTATCCGAATTTGATGAAATTTTCAGGGAATATATGTGTTGGCTAGCAGAGGGTCCCCTATCAATTTCGTCAAAATCGTACAAGGGGGAGGGGGTGAAAAGCGAGGAAGCACTGTGCTATAATCATTAGCAGACGTTTTTTTTTTTTTGTCGGTAGGTAATTTAAAACTGAGGGAAATTCAATGTCTTCTTCACGACCCTCCCCCCCAGGCCCTAACCGTTCCCTTCGTTCAAAGAAGCCCGAACGGTAGAAAATACACGCTCATTTACGTATGCTCGACAGGAGGTGCATCCGTCAGTGCTCACCTCCCTTCCCCCCATCACATATAGAACCTCATAACTGCGACGTCGCATTAAACTCGATCCTCTTACCGGAAATCCCATTAAATCGGAAATCGGAACCAGGAAGCTGTTCAACGGAGTGTACGAAAAAAGGGATGTCGAAATTAAAAAAAGTCTGTGTACGGTGATGTAATTAGCGTGCAAGCTCGCGTAGGTTTTTTGGTAATAAGAAACAAAAAGAACGAAACATAACAAAACGTAAAAAAGACTAAATGAGACGTGACCAATCGCGCAATTAACGGAACATACGTTCATTGTCAAAGACGAAGTCAGAGGGCAGATTTCGTAGGTTTCTTAGAACTCGCTATTTTTAGTGAATCTCGGTGGTCGAAAAAACACGTTTTTACGTATGACATCTCTAGCCCTGTCATCTCATCCGGTTTTTGGTATTTTGGGGACATTTCGGTTAATAAAAACAATGATTTTGACCCCCCCCCCCACTTTTTGGGTAATTTATATTCCTGTGGAGTATAAATTTATAGCGTTTTCCATTTACCTGAAATTCTGCTCTAGAGCAGTTCTTTTTCACTCATCCTGTCTGAATTTAATTATATGTTAATGGAAAAGACGGGTGGAAAGGAATTGCTGTAGAGCAGAATTTTATGCAAATGTCAAACGCTATTACACGCCACTGACGGAGTCAACATTCACGCCCCTAAGGCCCACGGTCCCAATGGCAGCTGCTGCTCAGCCTGAAATCTCCCATTTGAAAATTTCAAATGGAAGTTTCTTTTTCTGGGAGGCAAATATTTGTTTTAAAAGCAATAATGTCGCTGAAATGGTAGGCCACAATAGTCGCCAGGCGTACAACTTCAACGGTCACGAGAAAACGGTAAAAATCCGCTTTTGACTATTTGAGATTCAAATGCTCCCAAAAATTGAACGTTCTATGGACGCTATTGGCATCATATTCACTGTATGGCTACGATGGTCGTAAAACCGGACGTTCAATATTTAAAAACGAACAAAAACACGAAAAAATTAGCTTACCTTGCTGAACGCTGATCGCCAAAATGACAAACGCAACGACCAAAATCCCCGAAGCGACTGCTTTAGCCGACATTTTTTTCTTTTTTAAAAAAAATATTTTCTTTTCAATTTATGAAGAAAGACACTAACACGCTAACGTCTCCTGCGGATTAACGCGAATGTTACGAGCGAGGCTCCTTGGTTTTTATGACGAAGAGACGGTAGTTTGTGAGACGCGTGGGCTGCCGGGACGGGAGAAGCTTTGACGAAAACGTACCTACCCCCTTCGCGTTATAAGTGGGAAAAAGAGGACGGGGTCTTCCTGCCCCTGGGGAAGTCTTTTAATGCCCCCCCCCCACACGTCTCGCATCACCCATTGCATTAACGGGCTCCTCCTGAGTGTGAGTGGAAAAAAAAAAAAAAAAAAAAATGTATTTTTGGGTGTTCAAGAAGTTTTGTTAAGGAATTAAATTCACCCTCCCCCCACCACCATCCCATCAACGGGCTTGAATACACAACGCATGAGTGACAAAAATGTATTTTTGGGCCTACAACAAGCTTTGTTAACGAATTTGAAGCACGGATTACTAACAGGCCAGATTTAACGCGAATAAACAGAATATTCATCTACCACTTCCGACGATGTTTTGATAAGACCTTGGAAAAGTCATTATTTTAGCATTACTCATGGTCAAAATGTAGTTATCCCGAACATCCTAGATATTGTTATTGATGAGCGTGAGCTCCATCAACTTGGAAAATATTATTCCCTCCCGTGAAATATGGCGACAATGGGTGGGTGGGGGGTCTATACATATACAAACATCAGAGATCCTTCCTAACAAAAATGTGCGAAAATGATGTCATAGAAAGAGATATACTCATATTTGGGTTAAAAATATTGTTTTCATTCGGTTACTTCGGGTAATTCTTCAGCGGCAGCTTGACTCTTTCTTTTGGCCTTCGTCTCGTTTGCCAACGCTTCTTCTTTCTTTTTCAGAGCCTCTATACGCTCTCTTTCTGCCTTTTCTGCCCTTTCTGCTTCTTCTTGCTGAAATTTGAGCTGCGTGCAAAACTGTTCGCCCAGATCCACGTAGACCAAGGCCATATGAGCCAGTATTTCACAGAATTCGACGAAGGAAAGCTATAGAAAGGACATGTGAAAAAAAACAAAAAAAAACCGGAATCGGTTGTACGAGATGGGGTGGGAGGGAGGACTGAAAACTCATTGAAAAGTGCACGTTGAGCGTCAGGCAGAGGCATAGACTTTAGGGTTTTTTTGTAGTGGAGGAGGGGTAACTGTTCTGTCTGTCACATGTGGAGCCTTAAGGCGGGGTTTCAGGCGGGTGTCCTCGACCCCTTCCCAGTCACCCCAATAAACCCCAAAGCACTTCAGAATTCGAATGTGTTTTGACGTAATTTCAGGGATGAAATTTGGAAAAGCAAGATCTACGTCACTGCAGAAATTCCTGAAGATTAAAATTACACTTTGAAATCGAATACTGATGCAGAAAGGGAGCCAAAATTTATATGCGAAGGTTAGGCGAGGGTTGACTGGGAAGGGGTCGAGGAAACCCGCCTGAAACCCTCCTTAAGAGTAGTAAGAGAGTAGTAAGAGAAGTAAGCCGAATAAGAAATAACATCAGTGGCGGATCTAAGGGAGGAGCGACAGGGGCCAAGGCCCCTCCCTTGGAGTCGAGGTCACTTGCGCGCAAAACAAGTCATCGAAACCTTCTCCAAAATCCCATCGATCACCTCTAATTTTGGGGTCATTTTCTCAGAGGTTCTCGAGAGACCAAGTTATTTAAGGGGAAAACTCTCGCGAATGGCCTCACTGAGCGGGGAAAATTGACGTTGGACGCAGCCACATCAAGGGAAAAATGTATGCGAAAGGTGACGTCAAGGTCAAACTTTAAGCGAAACGTCACATTGTGAAGAAAAAACCTCTTTCGAAAGGCCACGGCACAGCGCCGCCAACACGCAAAATGTCCCACGTCGGGCAAAACGCAACATCCGGGCAAACACTCACGTGAATCGTCACATTCAGGGCAATATTTACGTGAAATGCCGCGTCAAGGGCAACAAGTATGAAAAATGCTTCACCAAGAGCAATGTTAAGGTGACACAATATTGTCCATTTTATGAAAATACTCGTCGGTTTCACGGAAAAATTGTCAATTTCATAACGAAATTGTCTGTTTTTTGAGAAAACTTTCAATTTTATGAGACATCTTAAGCTTATGAGCATAATAGTTGATTTCACGAGGAAATTTTCAGTCTAAAAAGAGTCAATTTGATGAGTCCCTTCTCAGTTTAATAAGGAAATAAGTCAATTTTATGAAGAAAATGTTATATTGTATGAGGAATTGTCAATATAATGAGAAAATTGTTCTTTTTGAATGAATTTCCGATTTTGTAAGGAAATTGGTAATTTCAAAAGAAAATCGTAAATTTTCTACGAATCGTTAATTTTAGGATGAGTAAATTGTCAATTTCACGAGGAAATTGTAACTTATCCACAATAGATTTATTTTTGGTCCTTGGAACTTAGTAATTTTGCCCCGTGACTCGATGAGCAATTGCCCTTTCAGTGATTATTGCTAATACAGTAAAATTAGTGATCGTTTCGAAATTATCAATTTTTTGGGGAAATGGTCAATTTTATGAGGAAATTGTCAATTTTATTAGGAAATTGTCAATTTTAAGAGGAAATTGTCACTTTTATGAGGAAATTGTCTACTTTACGAGGAAATAATAAATTTTATAGGGCAATTGTCTATTTTATGAGAAAATTGCCAATTTTATGAGGAAATAATCAATTTTATAGGGAAATTGTCCATTTTATGAGGAAATTGTATATTTTATAAGGAAATCGTGGTTTTGATGAGGAAATTATGATTAAATTGTATGTTTTATGAGGGAATTGTATATTTTATGAGGAAATTGTTGTTTTTTTGTGAGGACATTTTCAATTTTTGTGAGGAAATGTTCAATTTCACGAGGAGACTCTCAATTTTATGAACAGCTAATCTCGGGAAATTCGTTTGCCAGTAAAGCAATTTCGCTGGGTGGCCGACTTCAGTGACCGATTGCGCGTATTTTTCACACTAAGAACCGTTTTGAGCTGGTTTCACTCAATAAAAAAGTAATTTCCCGCATTTCACTCACTAAAAAACGCAATTTTGATGGTCACAATCACAGTGTTAGCCATGGGACATAAGAGCTTCCCCTGCTCCACTGCGCGGAGTTCACTTCATTCGGCGGGAGGCATATTTTTGCCAAACTGATAGTTAACGTTACATAGGTAGTTGTTGAATGTTGTTTTTTCTCCATTTTTCCAGTCTTTGGATTTCCTCAATTGGATGGATTTTGACGTTTTTAGGCCTCAATTACTTTAATTTTAGTATTTAATAAATAGCAATCTATTGATGGTTGCAGAACCTGACAAATGACGGCGTTCGGTCCTTTTAGGGTGACAGTGTACTTCGTTCTTCCTAGTGTTAAAACCCAATCCCCGGGACAGGCTCTCGAAAAAATAAACAAATAAAAAAAAATAATGCACGCATGAAGATGTAGCTGTAGGAGCCTACATTGTCAGTTTTCCATCGTTGAGGTGCGTTCCTGAAGATGGCGAGCAGCCGAAACCGGTTCTTTTTTAACGCACCTCACCGAGGGAAGGCAGACAACGTAGGCTCCTACTGCTACAGCTTGCACGCATTACCTACAAACCCTCGCAGTTTAAGCGATCACACTAACAATATCAAAAGAAAAAATCGCCACACGAAAAACACAGTTTTTGTGGCTTTGATTTGACCCATTCAAAACGTAATTTCCTGGGGTTGGCCTGAGCCCAACCTGGGGCCTTATTCCGAGTAGTCGGGAAAAAATGCCGGAAGTGGGATACAAGGACCCTTAATAAGAAATAACATTATCCCGCCATAGTAACCACACTTGCGGCATTTTCCCCGACGTTTCTGAATAGGGGCCCTGGGGTTGGCCTGAGCCCAACCCCGTTATTAGAATAATCAAATAACAGATTGTTCGAATTTAGCTCTCTTCAACCCCATTGTGCGGGGCACTTGCACTTGGATTTTGGGGGCATTTTGCGGATCTGGCACTTTCAGAAACCAATTTTGTTGGTTTGGCTCCTTCACAAATAGGATTTATTGCTAGTTTTGTAGGGTTGGCTCTGGAGAGAGAAGGAGAGGGATAGAGAGTGAGGAGTGAGTGAGAGAGGAAAGCAAGCCGCCCCAAGGAACTGGAAAGTGCTGCAATTAGGGTGACCAGACGTCCTACTTTCCACGGACATGTCCTACTTTTTAGAGCGTCAGGAGACGTCCAGGCTCATTTTTCAAGTGTCCGGGCGGGAGAGGTCAAAAGTATCCTCTTTTTTGTCCTACTTTTCGGACTCAACTTATAACGTCTGGTTAATTCCAAACATCTTTCACGTTCATCTTTTAAAAATCTGCAGGGCTTAGCCAGAACGTCCCCAGAACCGTTTTCACCCGTTTGCTGCAACATTTTGGCGTTTTCAACGTCCAATTTCGGTCTTCTATAACCAAGTGTTTCGAATTGAGAACATTAAAAATGAAATTTCACGGATTTTTTTTATTTCATACCCCAATTTCTTGCATTTGCATGCTTTTCAAAACCAAATTCCCGGATTTGACTTATCATTCAAACCCAAATCTCGTCATTTTGGCTTATACAAATCTCTTTTTTTTTCTTTTGCTGATTTTCACTATTTCAAAACCTAATTTCGCGGATTTGGCTCATTCAAACCAAGTCAACAACAATTTTAACATTAATCTTATGTTTTCAGGCGTGCTACTGTTGCGTCCTACGTACAGTCACAAGCGTCCTACTTGTACGCTCGGAAACTACTTGTACATCTGGTCACCCAACACCCTAGCAGCAATGTGTGGTGGCCATCGATGGCGGTTGCTTAAGACATGAATGGACAGTTTGGACATTTTTTGAATAGACAGTTTAGCGACAGTTTAGACAGTTTGGGGCGTGAATAACCGTTTTAGCCATTTTTAGGACGCCAATATAGCCAATTTGGCTAGTACCGGAATAATTCCTAAAAATCTTTACTTAACTGGGTGGTTTATGAGAAAAAAATTAGCCAGTTTTGTTTTCTATTTTTAGGGCTTGAATAGCCAGTTTGGCCAGTTTCAGAGCGTGAATAACCGTTTTTTAGCCATTTTTAGGGCTTGAGTAGCCAGTTGGGCCGGCATGGGAATTATTGGCCCTAAAAATTCTTTTTAAATTTCACGACTCTTCCACAGGATCGGCAATTTTGCCCATGAATATACATACTTTTAAACCGGCAATTTCGTGAATATTTATCCGCCGACTTGCAATTTATCTGATAGCGTACCGGTGTACTTTCGAGGGTGAGGGGGCAGACCGTCAAGGGCCACAGTTCTGATGCCCCCCCCCCATCTTTATGTTTATGTTTTAAAGTGTTGCATCGTGGCTAACATTGAAAACCAGCGTTCCCTTGCCGCTAAAATTAAGAAAAATACACCAATATAAGGTATCTGAAGGCACCTTTGCGGCTAAAGTGGAGAAAATACCTTAACCCTCAGCTTCCATATAGGCTTAGGCGCCTGAAATTGAGAAGGGACAATAGATGTGTCAATCATGGGGCAAGTAATCGCTAATATTCGTGGCAAAAATAGCAAAAAAGCGAGAAAAAAAATCGCTAATTCGTGACTAATATATAAAAACGCTTTTAAAATTTAGATAAATTACGTATTCGCATGCAGATCACACATTAGTAATAAGTGGAGAAAAAGCGTTGATTAGCGGTTGAAGTTAAAAAAAAAAAAAAAAGCGTTCATTTGCAGCAAAAATGTAGAAAAACGCTAATTCGCGGATATATTTTAGATGATGAGATTCATTGGTTCTATACCCGCGACTCAAGCAGGTGCCGACGCGACGGCCGAGAACGGTATACACAAGATTGTCTTTATAAAGTAATAGAGGAGCTTGAAACAGAAATTAGCCAACGTAGCTACCAGAAATACCATATACACGAATGGATTTGTTTGACAGAGCCGAAACGCCGGCCGGTCCTGCCGATTTTTCTGACGGGGCCGGCCCGCTGATTTCTACCTATAACATGTGAGTCGGCAACAACAGCCCAGACTTGTGGATTTGGACCGCGAGTTTTTCTGACCGGCGTCGTCACCTGTGGGGGCATAGCCTGCCGTTGCCGTTTCCCTTCACGTGCTGTCCAGTCTCTAGAGTTTCGAGATCCGTCGCTCTCAACCGCACATGGATGGCGATCAAGAGCCTCGGGCCTTCGGGAATTGAAAGATCAGGGTCAGAACCGAAGTTTTTTTCATTTCTACTGACACATTAGGTCAGCACTGCAGCCTGAGGGTTTCCGAAGAAAAAAAAAAAAAAAAACCCCGTTTCTGTACGGCCAGCTAATTAGTGAGCCTGTTCTGAGAGGAGTGCGCGGAGGACCGGAGATGCCAATAGGAATGCCAGAGGGGAGGACTGTCTTCGTATACAGCTAATACCTCGTAATCGCTTTTAGGCTGCTTCGTTTCCGATTCCAAAGCAATCGCAGGCACGACTTTTTGTATGCATGAAACGACACTGTCCATTCCAATGATACCCAACACGTTAAAATCCACCGTTTTGATTGGCACTCTGGGCAGCTTCATTTTTTCGTAGTCAAAATCCGGAATTCCGTGCGCGATGTATTTGAGATAACCGTCGGCTCCAATGACATTTTTACCTTTAAAAAACGATAATTTTTTAGACAGTGGGCAACGAAAATGCGAGGCCGTACCTAGCAGGACGTAGCGGAAGTAGTCAGTCGTAACTGGGAGGATGTGCTCATCCGATTTCTTCGGCAAATACACGACTCTTTCGCAGAAATCTTCTATAAGTATCGGCTGATTGAACGTTTTGTACAGTTTATACAACGGTTCGAGGGGGACGTGTTTTAACAGTTTCAAACAGTTTCCTTTACAGTCAAAATGGAGTATTGACGCAGACGAATTATCAAGAAATAGTATAAGCTTACCGTCATAACGATCCGTAGAACCAATCACCACTTTTTCCATAAAAACGTCAAAAGACGCCCCCAAAATCCCTGGAATCGTCGGATTTTTGAGTCGTTTCCTCGCGTACAAATACCAGGACAGAGTCAAAAGATAGTGAATCATTTCGGGCATCGTCACTTTGTCGAGTGGGTCAAATCCGGCGCCCACTTCTTGGTCCATTTGATACGCGTTGAGCTGTGTTTCCGATAGTCCGCAGTTTTTCAAAAGCTCCCAAAGCATGAAACGGAGGAGGACGACTCGTTGCTCGGACAGGTAGTTCGGTGGTGGCGTTGGTGACGCTGTGGAGTGGAAGATTAGAGCGTAGAAATTGTAGACGCGTGTCAAATTTTTCATGTGACGCGTGACGATCTTTTTGAGCCAGTAGGATTCTAGGGATGTGACGGCCGCTTTCTCTTCGATGGGGAATCTCGGAGGTTGGTAGTCGTTTATGGTGAGGGGGAGGATAGTGTGGGGGGTGAGCTGTTGAAATGAATATGTCTCAATTTTTCTGTGGGTTTCAAAGGAAAATAATAGTATGGGGGTTACCGTGAATAACCTTGCGATGTGAAGAGTAAAGTCCATGGTCGCTACAGGTACGTTTATAGGTACCGTTTGGGCTACTTTTGTCCGTGGAACTGAATCTACAGATGATGGTTTTTTTATGGTCTGAAATTTAAATTATTCGAAAATTCGAAAAAGTGAGATAAGAGCGCTGAGTCTACCGGTTCCTCCTCGTCGAAAGTCGCCATTTCAATTTTCGTCGCGGAGCATTCGAGTTCGGAAGGCGTTAAATCCTCTGACGACGACGACGAAAGTTTACTGTTTGTCTTTATCGTGAAATCCATCTCCCTTCCCTCCGTACCCCCTCCCCTCTTTACCTCTAAGACTTGATCCCACTCGAACAGCTTCGACCAAACGAAGCGATCACCATTGCGGCGCACGACATTCGCCGTACCAAACTTCAACCCCTCGTCCCAGTGGCCACTTATAGTCGCTCCTGTGGCCAATTCAAGAACGCCCAACCCCTCTCGTTTCCCTCTTGACCAGTAACCGGAGTAAGAGTTGCTCAGCGGGGCGACTAGGTTATCGCTGAATGTACCGCCCCATGTGTACTTGCCCCAGCCTTCCATGTAGCCCCATTCCCATTGTCCGTTGTACACCTGTTAGGTGATTGCTTCCGATTGGTGGAACTATCCGATGGGTGGGTGGGGGGTGTAGAATTGCTTACGTCGCAATTTGGCCAAACCATAGTGCCTGTTCCTTGTCTATGCCCATAAAACCATTCTCCTTCGTACCTATTGAGGGACCACATTACTCATGTTTTAAACGTTACTTTCGTTCGTACCTACCGTACACCCGATGGATACTGCCTGATGCCATAACCGTTCTTACGACCTTCGTGCCACTCTCCGTCGTACCAATCATTTTCTCCGTACACTGTCTTACCCTGAACAAAAACATGATGAACGTCTTAAACGACATTATTCAGTTCAATCCCTACCTGTCCGTGTTTTTTGCCGTTTTTCCACTCTCCGCTGTGATGCATTCGTACATGCTCTCCGTTGATTCCACGCCCCATGTAAGTTTTAACGCCCTTGCCGTGCCTGACTCCGTCTTTAACTTGTCCTTCGTAAGTTGACCCGTCGATCCAGGTAATTTCCCCCAGGCCGTCCGGTCGGTTATTTTTGAACGTGCCCTGAATGTAAGACAACTCGATTTATAGGAGGAAAAAAAAAAAAAAAAAAAAAAAAAAAAAAAAAAAAAAAAAAAAAAAAAAAAAAAAAAAAAACAGTAAGGGGTCGTTTCAAATGGGTGGGCGGTCAAAAATTTGTCACCTTGTATGTTTGGCCGTTGTTCCAAGTGAACAACCCCATTCCTTCCATACGCATGCGCGATAGTCTTCCCTGATATCTAAAAACCATGCGTCACCTTAAACGAACATTGGGGGTGGTAAAAACGTGTTTCACCTGTTGTTATTGGTGAAAACAATGTCGGCCATTTGATCGAGTTCCTGAAAAACACTGGACGCGAGTACCCTGTCGAGTTCCATTGTACTTGGGTAACGTTTACGCTTCGTCGTCACTTCCGGCTCTTAGAGGTATGAGGAGAATGTTTTTATTTTAAAAAATACATTTAAAATTATTCGAAAATACTCTTGATCGAATCTTCATCCTCAAACGTTTCAACGGCTGATTCCATCGCGCTGGTTTCTTCAGCGGACGCTAATCGGTCGACCGCCGCGGTTCCCTCGGATGGGGCTTTGGACGGTTTTCTTTCCAAAACAGTCACTAGCTCTTCAGTTTCTTGTTCTTGTTCTTCTTCTTCTTCCATTATGTCGTCCATCCGTTTCTTCAGGCTACAATATAACACGTCATCGGTAGGTTAAAACGACCGACGTTATCTGTCAGTGGGTGGGGATGTTTTACATAGTCATTTTCCTGCCCTCGGAAACGAAATTCTTATCAGAGCCAACCTCGACAATTTCAGGAGGTGTTGGTGGCCTCGGAATTGGAATTGTTTTCGTGCAGTCCACCGAAAAAGCGCTATAGCAAAGAAGCGTCGGTTAAGGATTTTTTGTGCGCGACCAAATCGTTTTTAAAACAAATCGGAACCTTTCCATTATGTGGCCAGCGATGGCGGACAAAAAACGCGTGACGAGATGACACTCGTCCGTCTGACAGTCCCCGACAACGCCATCGGGGACGAGGAAAAAGCTAGCTGTACATTGAAGGGTGATAGCTCAACGTTTCAAATGATAATATAGGAGGGGGGGGGGTTGCACTTACGTTCAACACGCGGTGGTGGAGCGGCAGGAACTGTCGCCTCCGACCTTAGGGTGAGCAAAGAATCAGTTTTCGGCTTGCAAAACCACGTTTCCATTGTGTTACAGTTTAGAACTTAATGGATTACTTCAAAATCACATGGACAGGAAACTATCAAAAAATGGTATCAAAACACGCGGCGGCATAATAAAAATATATTTGATTTTATATAAATTGTGCTTCGCATTTAAAAAATTCATACTAATTTATAATTGGACGGCCTGCGTTGTCAAATAAGATGGTTTGTGCACTTAGTGAAACTTTCTGTTATTGTTGCACTATCGCCTGTAAATTTTATAGTGAATAAAAAAGTAAAATAATGCTTATAAACTAAATTATAAAAGAACACAAAGGTGAAAATATATTTTAAATAAAATTTTAGTCATAGTGAAGAGAACTAAATAATATGTATCAATGAGCAGTCAGCTTTCAAGGAGATTCGTCCTTTAGTTTTCAACATCAGATCAACTTGTTAAATACGTGTGGGGTGGTAGAGAGGGGCGGCTAGCATGGCACGTTTCGGGAGGCGACGGGTTAACGCCCTTCCCCAACTGGTGCCTATCGATGGGACCAAACCCACGTGACTAGTGGTAGGAGCACGATGGTGGACATCACCGCCGTGGGTGAAGACAGGAGACTGCCCACGTTACATCCATCCTTGCTGTTGCACGTACAGTACTCCATGAAAATGTTATAGGTGCCCGTTCGCATCAGACAGAATCTTTCGTCGCCCTGAATGCCCGGAGCTCCCAGGTAGGCGCAGCTTCTGAAGTAACGCCAAACGCCGTGCACTGTACGAATCAAAATTAATAATAACGATTCTAAATTAAAGTTTTTGAACAACAGCGAGCGATTTTACCTTTTTGTCGGATTTTACGACACATCGTGGGCCGAATGCCAGGCATATGAGATAAATCCGGCTCCTGCTTACAGTCAGTGATGGGCACCGTTGAATTGTCGAAAGGGTCGGCACATTTCGGATCAGAGTCAGATCGACACACCCAGCATTTTATGGCCAAACCTGTAACGGGAAACAAAATGATTGAGATGATGATGTTTGATGGTGGTGATTCATAAATGCTTCAGGCAGTGGCCAGTTTTATTAAATCAATTATCTGGGTGAGGGAGTGGGGGATTGGTTGGCCCCGGTACACCAACGACGGTATAGCTTTAGTCAGTTCAACTAGCAATTTGCCAACACACTGCGCGTGCCCGACAGATTTTCGCTGTTCTACCCTTGCGCGAAGCTTTTTTCTGCCAAAACTCCTGCATTTCAGCAGTGAAAACCAAATAGCCTAATCGGAGAAAATGTAGGACGTGAATCAGGACGCCACTCAGCGAGCCAGATCCAAGAAAATAGGTTTATAAAAGAGCCAAACCTATGGATGTGCTCATTTTTAAGGAGCCAAAGGTGGATTTTGCTCTTGCGAGTTAGCCAACACCGCAAAACTGGGTTCCGTGAGTGCCAAATCGACGAAATTTAAACTTGGAAATACCACTACCCACGAAATTGCTGTTTCGGAGGACCCCCAACCAGGGAAATTGCTTTCTTGATCGATCAACCCTGTAAAATTGTATGTTCGAATGGGCCAGGGTGTATTTTGGGGCTATTCATGCCGTGACCGTGAGAGAAGAATTTTGTAGTAATTAGTCATCTTCGGGAGTTTATTTTGTTGTTAGAATTCGAGGAGCTCTTCCTCTAATCCTTTTGAGGTTTCGACGCTGGAGGCATCGAGAACGGATAGGCCATCATAATTGGGTTGTAAACTGTTCCCAACTCTCTTTTAGTCGATGGGTGCGGAAAACTAGGTGGAGGCGATTGGAAGGAAGGAGACATGGGAAAGTGATCATGGAAACTTTGAAATTCCAAAAATATTTCTCGGACAGTTTCAAAAAAGCGGTTATCACGGGGGGGGGAGAAAATGGTGGAAAAAGGAAATCAAATCTAGCCACAGAAATGGGATGCGTCAGTCGGCAAAAACATAAACTCGACAAGACGAGGCCTCGATCGAGGGGAGATCCTAACGAAGGCGAAGCCTATTGACGATAGGAGGAAATGTTTTCTTCCGGCGAGGCTCGAAGAAAAACTACACTCTGATGACGAAACCAATCAGAGTAGAGGAAAAGGAGAGGATTGAATACATATCAATGGCAGACCAATTCTTATGGGAAAGTACGCGGCAAATTAGGAAAAAGCGCAAATATTTGTAGCTAAAATTGCGAAAAAGCGCTAATTTGCTGTTTCTCGATGTAACTTCCAGACAGAAATTGAGACAAAATCACTGACCCGGGATGTATAGAGGACATTTCAGGGGTCAAATTTGGAAAAAAAAAAAAAAAAAACAGCAACAACAAAAAACGCTAATGTGCTAGTCTTGGCTACATCACAGAGCTCAAGTGAACAAAAAGCGCTAACCTGTATAGATTGAGAAAAATCGCAAATTCGCGGGAGAAAAACACTAATACGCGGTGAAAATTGACAAAACGCACGAATTCGCTCGCAAAATTGAAAAACAATCGCCGATTCGAGGTGAATAGAGACCAACTTACTGTTGAAATTCAGAAAAAAAAAACATATTGTGCTAATATTGGGCAACATTAGCTGCTGAAATTGAGAAAAAGATCAAATTCATGGCTGAAAGTGAAAAAAATCGCGTCTAAAATTGAGAAAACCCGCTAATACATAGATAAACGTGAAATAATCGCTGTAATAAACAAGAAACACGCTAATTCGCAACATCTTATAAATTGTGATAGGTCTAGATTACCGGTCGAGGTGAAAATGAGCGCTAACTCGGGGCTTAAATGAGGAAAAAGCCATAATTTAATGCTGCGTAATAATTGTATTTTTTGTTTATTTAGAGACAGAGATTAGGACCGAAAAATACGATTTCTGGATCAAGTTTTTTTTTTTTTTTTGCCTAGTAGGGCCTAGGGAATTTTCTGGACCCAAACTGCTATTCACACAAACAGAAAAATCACCAAGATTGATGTGAGTGTTCGGTTTTTGGCAGACAGTCAGTGCCGGCCTTAGACATTTGATGCCCCCGGGCGAGTTTTTCAGCCCCCGCCCTCATCCCTCTCATTAGTAATTTTTCTTGATTTTAGCCACGAATTCGCGTTCTCCTCTTTTTAGCCGCTAATTAACTGTTTTTCTACATTTCTACAGTGAATTACAGTATCCTAAATGTTTGCCGCAATCTACACTTTTCATAAATTTTATTATCCGCGAATTACTCATTTTGCCGCGGATTAGCAAATTTTGTCATCTTAAACCAAGAAGTCGACGTGAGAAGTCACGAACAGGAGTTTTATCCGTTTTAGCGTTTCCAATTTAGCGTTTTTTCTCCGTTTTAGTCACGAATTGGCGTTTTCGCAATTTTAGCCGCGAATTACCACTTTTGCTAAACTCTATCCGCGATTTTAGCTATATTTTCCTCAATTTCAGCCGCGAAGTATCATTTTACCCTCGTGACGATAACTGGCTACTGGCTTAGCCATGATTTAGTGTTTTTCCTCAATTCTACCCGTTAATCACTGATTTTTAGCCATTTTTCTCAATTTTAGCTCCTCATTAGCGTCGTTCCTAACTTTGGTTCTAGAAGCTAAAAAGCCTCGAATTAGCACTTTTTAACTATTTTGGCCACGAATATAAGCACTTTTTAACATTTTAGCCACGCACTGCTTGCACAATAGGGCGCTTTCTTAGTTTCAGCCGTCTAAGTTCCTTCAGGAAATGAGGATCAGCGTATTTTCTCTAAGTTTTCTGCTAAATTGACTCCAGAAGGCCCCAAGACAATGCCAACGGTTTTTTTTTTTTTTTAACTAACTTATTTCTATGTAATATTGTTTTGAAATATCTATATCATTTTTTCGCCCGCCTTTTCCCCAACGTTTTGCTGGATCCACCCATTAGGACCCGGCGCCCCCGGCTCGCCCCCCCTTTAGCCGGCACAGCTTGCAGCTAGAACAACGCGATATTCAGGGTGAGGAAGGAGGTGAAGAGATATTGTCGCTGTGCGTGCGGGAATGAAGGGGCCCCCGCTGCGCTGAGGAGTAAACAGTAATCCCCCCCCCTGACCACCATGAACCGATTTGAAACAATTCCGCCGACACCACCAACTAGCCAACCAGAGTACATATAACATCTTTATACTCCAAACATGTTAATTTGTTTATTTGAAAAAGCAAGGGCCGCGAAAAGATCACTCCCAGGCACCCCCCTTCAGCTCCGTTCGGTCGTGCTGGCCTTGAATGCCTACTCAACCGTTCTAACGCACATTTTTTCTTTCAATATTTCTCTACTTGGAAGTAGGCACAAAACGCGCGTGTAGTTGCTGGAGGGGGCAAAAAAGGGACCATCAAACCGAAGACTGTCGATCCAAGCGAACATTTGATAGGCCACTCTATATGGTCCAAATCGATGATAATCCAAAACGCTCACTTTTTGGCCAATTTGAGTGGTGCCGGTGGCCACTCAGTGACGATATGACGGACACCGGCTGAATTGCTCGAGAGGGACATGATCCGGGGGACAACGTCTGGCTCAAATCGAACACTTTGTAAAAATGTGTCTAAAATTTAAAATTTGACGAAATGAGCATCTAAGGGGGTTTCAAAAGTCGGGAAAATAAATCGAGTCGAATTTTCGATCAATTTGGGTTCGCACAATGATTGCCTCTTTGGGTCGCTTTCAGTGGTCAAGTTATCGACAAGCGTGAATTCCGAGGAGTCTCAAGCTACAGCCTCGATGCACGTTGACGTCACTGGGCCGCTCTCGAGGAGTTGAGTAAATCGGCTGAAACCAACGAGGCAACAACCACGCGAAACGCTCATTTTTGGCTTGGTCCGAGAGAGTCATAAACTCTCATCTGGCTTATACCGCTAACTTCGATAAAATTACAGTAAAATGTGGGGAAGTGATGTCCACCTCCTCATGTGGGTTGGGAGGTGGTTTTGGTGATGTTTTCGTGAAAGTGATCTCCGGCTTCAAACCGGATTCGCGCCGGCTCATACTTCATCGGTTGTGGAGGAAATGTCGAGGCAGATTGCCAACTAGTTGATAACTCACCCTTGATGAGCCGAACAAGGAGTCACTCTCCCAATTTGAACCCTTCGACGAGGAGGCTGTAATGAAATGCATTTCGGGTATGAAATCATGAAATGCTGGAGACTGCTATGGCATGTCAACGTGTCTCTGCAAGGAAGTGTTTCCAGCTTGAGCCGGTGCACTCAAGGTCTTAGTTAACAACTGTATGTCACGTGGCCACTTCCCGGATGCCCTCGAGGTTGCCAAAGTGGTGCCAGTGCACAAAAAGGGCAGTCGTCAGGAAATATCGAACTACCGTCCGATCTCCATCCTCCATCGTATCTAAACTTGTCGAACATGACATCAATGAGCAGCTTTGTGGACTACCTCTGAAATTTTAATATCGTAGACAACGATATTGAAATTTTCGGTGAGTAATCAGCCGCGAAATTGTGAGTTTGGAGTTTCAAGCTTAGCCCTAAAAAGCCACAAAATTGAATATTTCCGAGGATAATTAGACGCGAAATTGCATTTTCCACGGGAGCAATAGCCGCAAGCTTTCGGTTTTGAATATTCAGCGGCAGTGAAATTGCGAGTTCGGATCGATAAACGGCCTAGAAATTGTAAGTTACTGAAGAAATTTGCTGAAAAATTACAGTTGGAAGGGGGGAGGTGACAAAAAAAATGCCACTAAATTGAGGTTTTAGGGTTGCATTTCAAGCGCAAAATTGTGCGAGATTTAGCTCTTTATATCCCCAAATTTCGCGAATCTAGATCTTGTAGGAACCATGAATTTCGCGTGGTTACCTCTAAACTTTTCGGGGTTTGCTCCCTGCGCCTCATCAGCGGATCCGTTCAGTAGCGTACCGAGGTAGTGGCGAGTATTGGGTGGACCGGCGCCCCCCGAATAGCTCGAAGATGGAAAAATTAGGATTTTTAGGTTTTATGTTCATGGTTGAAGGTGGACGTGGAAAGGAGTCCAAGTATCCGGTTGGACGGGGATTTGGCTCCTTTCGACGATTTTCAGTCCGTCCGACCTGGAGGAAAGAGCCTTGAAAGATGCCCACCATTTTTTTTTTGCGGAATCGTGATCGTGATCAAGCGCTTGTTTATCAATTTTTTAACGCTAATTAATGCGATTTCTCATTTATATTTGCGAGTTAGCGATTTACCTAGCCCAATTCTAGGCGCGGACTTAATCAAGAACAGCATATTATGGCGTTTAACTTTATTTTAGCTATAAAAAGGGCTCTATACTCCGCGATAGGACTCTAGCTCACTTCATAGCAAAAATCTGTAAAACACTAATTCACGGCTGAAATTGGGAAAAATCGCTAATTACAGACTAAAAGAGAAAACCCCTTAATTTACGGCTAAAATTGAGAAAAAAAGGTGATTCGCGATTAAAAATGTAGAAAAATCAAAATAATTTGAGGATGATATTGAGAAACAGTGCTTAAATTCGTGAATAAAATGTAGAAAAAGCGCTAATTCACGGTTAAAATTGAGAAAAGCGCTAATTCGCGGGTAAAATTCATAAATTCGGGCCGATTATGAGAGAAAAACGCAAATTCGCGGCGACTAAAATTAAGTAAACGCCAATTCGCGACTCTTTGATGAAGGAATCTTCTTGACCAAATTTAGAAGGCGCTATTTAATAGCCAAGAGTGGAAAAAACCGCTAGTTCGCGGCAAATATTAAGAAATATCGTACATTCGCGGGAAAAATTGAGAAAAATCGCTAGTTCGTGGCTAAAATTCAGAAAAACGCTAGTTCATGACTACGAGCGTTTGAAATGAAACCACTAATTTGCGGCTAAAATAGAGAAAAACTCAAATATCCAGTAAAAATTTGAGAAAAATACGCTAATTAGCGGTTAAAATTGAGAATGCCAATTCGCGGCTTTCTGGAGAATGCAACGTTAAGGCTAAAATATTGGAAAAGCGTTAATTCCGTGACTAAGAGTGAAACAAAACCCACTAATTTGCAGCTAAAATGAAGAAAACGCTATTTCGCTACTGAAATTGAGAAAAATATCCAATTCACGGCTTACATTTAAGAAAAAGTGCTCGTTCGCGGCTTTAAACTGAGAAAAAGCGCTAATCTGCGAATAAGGTGTGGAAAAAGCGCTGATTCACGGTCTCGCCTCGAGAATTGTGGTATCGTCTCGGTCTCGTACGATACCTGGAGTCTTGGTCTCGGTTTCGCTCTCTTAAAAGTAGGTCTCGTCTCGGTATCGGTCTCGAAACCGAGACTTGGCCTCGATATCGGTGCATCACTACTCAGTACGGATATCAGAGGGGTAAATCGACGTGTGGTGCTATTAACGCTCTGGTTTCGAGCAGCCTTAAGTCATTCGAGGAAAGGAGAATTTCTTTACGGGCGTTTTTGGATCTATCTAATGCCTTTGACTCGGGCAACCATCAGTTGATCGTGATTAAACTAAAAAAGATGGGTGTTCGCTAGCCCCGCGCGGAACCTCCTACGGTCCTACCTCGAAAATCAGACGCAGTTTGAAGGAAAAGAGTCGGCCCCACTATAAGTGGAATGTGGAGTTCCTCAAGGTTCTATCCTCAGACCCACTCTGTTCCTAATTCTCATTAATGACTTGAGTATGTCCATAAACTACGGTGATCTTCTACTGTACGCGGACGACACGTCGATTGTGAATAATCATAGGGACCTTACTCTCGCTAAGTCACATACCGCATCGGATGTCTTGTCGGCCATGGAATGGTTCGAGAGAAATGGTCTCAAACTCAATGAGGGGAAAACTGTCGAGGTTGTCTTTACGTTGCGTCATCTTCCAGTCCTCAATTCCATGACTGTAAAATTCTTAGGAGTCACCCTAGACTCTAGGATGACTTTTGCGCTGCTCGTCAGTGACCTTCAAAAAGGACTCACAAGGGTGGTCTACCTCCTTTCCAGGCTTAAGCAGTCGTGTCTTTTGACGTGAGACGAATGCACCACCCTCCCATCAAATTGGTCGCAGAAAATACAGTCTGAGCGAGAAGAGGAGGGCATACGAAGAAAATATGAGAAAGACTGGATTAGATTTGGGTTCGAAGGGCTTTCCAAACCTGTGCCATAGGCTTATTACAGGCCGAAATAGTCAGTTTAAGGATGAATTTTAATTTGTCGGGGCTAAAAAATCATTTTTCGGGGTAAACTATTCTTTTGACACCCCCCTCCCCCACAGTAATAAGTTTAATGACTGTCGAGGGAGTTGAAGAGTCAATTTGTATTTTAAACAGTCATATTTCGGGATAAAATGTTTAGATTTTTGTTTTAAATGCCGGCCACGGTGGTCATTCATGCGGGCCGAAAAATATTATGTATGGGCAGTGTAGAGAAATTCGTTCGGGCAAATAGTTAAGTCTTGGGTGCTGAAACAGACAAACAGTCGGTTTATAGCTCGTGATGAGAGTGGATTTTTCATTTCCTGAGCGGCCGGGTACCAGTTATTAGAGGAAAAATATCCGATTCTCGGCCAAAAAGTCATATTTTTATTTTGGTGGCACATTTCCCGCTTCGTAGAGGTAAGCAAAGCCGATTTCTGAACGAAATGGACAATTATTTGGATATAAATATCAAATGATGAGCTTTGGTGAGTTCGGCCACCGATGAACTGCTCTATGACTGGCTTTCTACCTCTATGGTCTAGGGAGGGCAACGACCAAAGTACTCCAAGTTACTTAATCGTTACTTTAATTTTAACTCATAAGTAACGTTAGGTAATTCCTCAAAGTGTTACTGTAAATTGTAACGCCTTTAATAACAGCGTAACGTGTTATTAAAATTCAGTAGTGCCTGAATCCCCCTAAATATTAGGGAGAGTGGATATAACCACCTGATGATTCTCTCAACAGTCGACAAGATGGTAAAGAGGATGAAACCACCTGTAGCTATCGTTTAAAAAAATAATAAAAAACCACCGTGCGACGATGGTTCGTAACGTTATTGGCTACTAATTACGAACAACTGGAAGTATAACGTTATAAGTCGATCGTTATAGATTATCCTGAAAATATAGAGAGCACTCAAAATATAGAGAAAATAATATATAGAGCACTCACGACATCAAAAAATTAACATTACGAGCCAAAAACGGCCTTTATATTCTATACATACAAGCACACAGTTATAAGCTGTAATTTTTACGGTACGTAAAATAAATCAAAATTGAAACTCGACTTACCTTGCCCGGCTAAAAACACCAACAGAAGAACAACAGGTGACATCATGTTAATTCTCATATTTTTGTCGTAGTTAATTGTCTGTAAAATTTATAAGAACAAAGATTCACGAACAACTAGTCAATAATTTAATATAATAACGTTAATTTATTAGATATAAGAATAAACACTAACGTTACATTTAAACAACACACCCCCTCGGATTAACTCATTGCCCCCTTCGAATATTTATAAATAACTTAGGGAGCGTGAGTAACTTGAGAGTGACCGATAGCGACGGTCCCGTATCGATTCCTTGTGCTATCGGTACGTTAAACGTCTTTATAAATATAGGGATGAGTTCAGCGAAGTTTAAGAAAAATAATTCAAGGTAAAACCCATCTTGATAGCGTTACAAAAACACTAAAAAAAAATACTTTATTTTCTCCAAGAGGAAAAGAATGTCTCGTAAGTGGAGAAGCATCGATAGGGTGGATCGTTCATTTAGAAAGACGCGCCCTTCACTATTATGTTAGTGCCACGCCCTACAGTGAAGCTTAACCTCCGATTAAATATTTAATAATAATATATTTGTATCACGTACACGTAAATTTGATTTCATAAAAAATGTTTGGACGGAATCAGTTATCTTTTTCTTGAGATTGGAAGCCTTAAATAATAAAAGTAGCCTAATTCAACTGGTCAGTCTTAACGATAGAAGAATTAAAGCGAATAACGTTATATTTAAAGGTTTTGTCGTTAAAGCCGAATTACATCCGTCTTCGGCACAGTAACACTCCTCCCAATAGATACCATTCTCTCTCACTCCCCAATTACAGACTCCTGTCACACCCGTTTCAGCGACTGAGGCGCATCTTCTGATGACTTGACGATACCTGCCGTCCCCTTGAGAACAAAAAACATTAGAAAATTACCTTGAAGGAAAACAATCTTATGATTTAGAGCGCTTACATATGAATCCCTTAGGACCCTGCTGGGTCACTTTCATGCAGAACGTGCCCGGTGTTGTCGACTCGTCTGAATTACATTCGATTGGAATGTTGGACTCTTTGTCGAATTTCTTGTACGCGCCGCAGTTGTCCTGGCCTTTGGGGTCGTTCGAAGTGGCACACTGGTAGCATCGAATGGATTCGCCGAACGGTAGACACGTTAGAAGGGCGAAACAGGCGATCGCGACGTCCTTAGCAATGATCATTTTGACGATGCAAGCATTAAAAATGAAGTTGTTTTTGTTTGAAAAGTCGGGGGAAGCCTGACAAACATAACCTTTTGCCACCATTTACAGTTTAACCCTGACTTTTTACAAATGACCGAGTTCGTTTTAATTTCAACATTTTACGCGGTCACCGCATATAACGTCAGCGGAATACGACATACTTCACGTTGAAAATTATCGTACAACTTCACCGAGTTCAAAAGCGAGAAGCGGAATTTTAACGAGGGGGGGGGGAGCTAAGAAAAATACGAAAGATTTAAAAATAGAGTTTTCAGAATTCCAAAATTTTCGGTCTGCAATGCAGATCTACCAATCTGCACTGTTAACTCTCTACATATCTGCACTATACACTCCATATCTGCACGATTAATCATACATGATTAACTCTACATAATATACATATATCGCTCATATATCTGCACTAACAAAACACTACGATCTCCTCGATTAACACCACATAATTATACTTCTTCTTAAACGTTTTCCAAGGGAAAGGGATCTTTCATCCCCCTAGTTGGGGTTTGATCTTTCATATTTATGTTTTCATCATTGATGTTTCTATATTTATGGCTTATTGTATCCCCTATCCCACGTAACCAATTCGGTCCAACCACAATACCACTCGAGACCACACTACCAACCGCAAAACCACCCGACATGAACATGAATATTAATGTTCGGGCAAATCCCCTCGTTCCGCTTTCAAAATATGACATCTTCACAAAAGTTATAGCGCTATACTTTCATGGCTAAAATTGAGAAGAAGCAACAGGTAAAGTTGAGAAAAATGAAAACACTGTAATTCGGGGAGTTTCTTGAGGCTACTTTCGCGGATGAAATTGAGAAAAACTGTAGTTCGTGGGTCAAATTAGAGAGAATATTTAGTTAAGATAGATGCTAATTCGTGGAAAGAAATTGATGATCATTTTATAGGACAAAATTGACAGTTTCAACAACGAAATATACAGTTTCCAGGACAACATTGACAGATTCTACGACGATACTGACAGTTTCCGGGGAATGGGGCTTAAAAAATCCATAGTCATGTAAGGGCAATAGAACCACGAAATAAAATTTTGGGATTTCTAATTATTTCGACCATAAAAAGTTTGAAATTTGACTCAAATTTTTGTGGCTATCGAAACCCGGGTAACCATGCAATTTAAGCCCTGAAAACTGAACAATGAATTTTTGGATAGGCTCTTAAAACAAACCGAATTTGGCACACTCGATAAAAACCAATTTCCTGAAAAAAACCCATTTCCTCATCTTGTACCTCGCGAAAATAATGCAATTCCGTTAGTTAAGGATCCCTCAAAATGCTGATTTGGTTTCTTTGAAAAACCAATGTAATATCGCGGTATAGACACGTCGAAAACTCAAAATTCGAGGGTGTGGGCCTCTCAAAAACCCGCTATTTCGCTACGTCCGCTCCTTGAAAACAATTAATTTCGCGATTTGACTCCTTCCAAAAGCAAATTTTGTGCGTTCGGTTCTAAAGCGGTCGTCTGGGCCCTAATTAGTACTAATGGCTATATAGCATTGAGCGCAACTCAATGGCATGTCGTGTGTGGTGTGGGACCAAGACAAAGAATGAAACCGACGCTTCACACACGGTCGTGGATATACCACTAATCTGTCCCAATTCGTTTAATACGCTTCAGTGAGCTGATGTGACACAGTATACACCCTGGTTTGACGGGGGGGGGGAGGGGGGCTAGCCGGTACAACCCTTGCTGATACCAAATTATTGTCAGTTGTTTTTTTTTTGTTTTTGGCTTTTTTTTTTTGTTTTGGCAAAAATGGATAACGGCGTTCTTTTCGTGCGCTATTAGTTTTTGCGGATGAAATTGACAATTTTTCTTTCCCGAGACCGCTTTTTTGGCCCAAATTACCAGTTTTTATGCCAAATATATTGTTGCCCTTGACAATATCCGGCCTGAGCCACCTATTTCTAGTCTAAAATTGACAGTTTTCATGTCATTGCCCAAGTTCCTAATTACATTTTCAGTGGTCTCTTTTTCTGGCTACATTAATAGTCAAGTTTTGGGTTTCTTTGGGAAAACGATTTTTTCGTTTTGAATCATATCAGTTACGGGGGGCAAAACTCACCCTAAAACCCCTCAGCGTGACAACCCAACCGTGAAACCGGGTGTCTTGCCCGTCTGTTTTTGTATTTTGGTGTTTGCATAGCGCATACGTATCGTGGGTCGTGGGCTTTAGGATTGCGGGCATGAAGGGCGAGGCGGTCGTAACGGCTCACTGTTTATCTTGACTATTGCTGCAATATTAGTCACACAATCCCCTAAAATATTGACTGAACTCTAACCATTTTAATCCTACGCTACTTTCCGCGTCTTGGTTAACAAAGAGCGCCTTAGGCACAAGATCAATATCATTTTCAATTAAGAAAACGTAATTTTCGTTCGATCGGGGAGAGGCACTCGTCCCCCTTCCCCCCACAGCCACATCGTTTTCTCGTCGTTAAGTTGTAAGTCACCATAACACAGTTGAAACTACGTTAATTCCTGCGAAAACTATCAACGACGAAAGAGACATGAAAATTCTGCTCGAAAGTTTCGCATCATTTTGTCGCTTCGCAGGGGTTTTCCCTTTTCATTTTGACGGTACCAATCTCAAGTTTTCCCCCCGCAGTGCGATATTCTCGACTATCCTTACACTTATAGCGGTTTCGGTAACTTCAATTAAACGCTATTACGACATTATTGGAAGTAACGGAAGTTTCAAGATACTCTTGGCTGTAACGTGGTTAACAAAAGTGTCTGTCTCACTTTCCGCCCTGATGATGTACAACGCGTCGAAAAAACGAGATTTATTGATCGACATTGTTCGCCGATTAACTAAACTAAAAACCGGACGTTGCTTAACTGCCAAAATTAGTCATTCGCTCGTACTCATTACCTGCATGATGATAACAACATTTTTTTGGCGATCCTGGGTTTTTACTCGAAGATTCTTACGGAAAAGTGTCAGTGATCATATTTTCATTGTGCTCACTGAAATCTGTAACGTATCTCTGCACTTCCGAAATATCCTCATAATTCATAATTTTTTATTTTTCGCGAATTTATGCAACCAGTGCTTCAATCGTTTCAATTGCACGCCTGAGTCGAACTTTCAAAGCACCAAAAACGTCGAAAATTTAGTTCGGGTACACCATTTTCTTTGCACCCTTATTCGAGACTTGAATCAACTCTTCGGGATCTGTTTAGTATGCGTTGTATCTTACTTTATCGGGGTACTTTGTTTTGGAGCGTACGTCCAGATTATTTCGTCAGAATTCCAGTCGTCAAACATTGCGATTGATTATTATTTCATCTGTTTTCCGTTTTTTCTTTTACAGTTTGTTTTCGATTGCTACGACGTTGTGCGTAACGTATGGAAAACTTCGGTGAGTGCCAATTTTTCTGAACTCCCAATAAATTCCGTTCATTTTTTAGGCTAACAGATTTCCCCAGCATTTGTTCTCATTGGCTATCCAAAGTAGCTCTCTATTACAAAGGGTAATTAACGAACACTAATTATTAAATTGGTAACACCGAACATCGATATAAAACGATAATTCCTTCTATCAGCCGAGGATTTTAATATATTTGAACGCACAGCGCACAATGAAATGGAAAGCAATGCATTTTTTTTGTATCGACCGTGCTCTTCTAACGTCGGTGAGTTAATTTAACAAGTGCGAGGAGGACGTTTCTTCATAACGAATCCTAAAAACTCGGTGCAGATTCTGTCAATATGGGCCACATACGTCGTCGCGTCACTTCAAATGCGGACCACATTGTTCCCTGATTGGTTCAATTTTCTTCGGGAGGACCTCTGATGTATTTGTGTGGAAATAATTTGTAGCTAAATATCCGTTCGTTTTATTTATTCAGTTAGAGGCATTGCATACATTCAAGTAAAAATGTAGTTAAAGAGTAGTAAAAATGTAGGTATAAAAAAAGTAGTATCACAATAAAACGAGGTTTGACTGAATTTCAAGTTTTTGAACTGAACTATTAGAATTATACGGGTTCCAGCCCCAGAAAAGTGGATATCTGTATTCCCGTTCCATGATCAGACTCCCAAGACAGAGGTGTAGAGTTTAGGTTTTCGTGGGGGGGGGGGGGCTAAATTAGCTGGGCCTGGATAAAGGGGGGGGGGGTAAGTGGGAGCATGTATTGAAATTTCGCAGTACTTTACTACAGTAAAAGACAACAAAATAATATAACTGGGCACAAAAAGTAAGAATAAACATCTCATATTTGAACTGGTAATCGAACTGAGAATAAGGACCGTGTTTTTAGGTGCCCAATAGGCCCGCGAAATTGCGTTTCAACTAGCCAACGTGAAGTTCCATTTTTGATCAGACCGGACGCGCTAATATGTAATTATTGTATTGTGATTTAATTATTGCTTTGGGTGGGACAATCCCACGAAATTGGGGTTCGAACGGGCCGACCCGTTGCGGGCCGATCGCTCTGGGCTAAAATTAGCCCACACGCTGAAAATTGCACTTTTGGAGAAAAAAAAAAGTGTGAAATTGACTTTTTAAGGGTCAAAATTGGTTTCTGACGTGCCAGTTCTGCAAAATAATTTGGTTTCAGAAAAAGCCAAACAGGTAAATTGTTTTTTTTTTCAAGACACTAAAGACGACACTTGGTCATTGAATTATCCAAAACTGCGAAATTGGGTTCTGCAAGTAGCGTCAAATTCAAATCCGTAAAATTTCGACATTGAAATTGGCCGTCTTTCAATGCTTTTTGAATGAATCAACCTCGCGAAATTCAATTTCTGGAGAGGTAAACTTTGCGAAACTGGTTTTTTGAGGATCATTCCTGTAAAAACGAATGAAATTTGGGTCTGTGCATGAGCACTAACCTTATCAAAGTAGGACTTCGAAATTTCCCAAACCCGCGAAATTAATTTCTTTAGCATAATATGAGAAAATAAAAGGGTTGAAAGCGGGGTGAAATCCGCAAATTCCAGCGTCATCGAAGTAACCAGGACCAAACTGGAAGAAGGTTTTATTATTATTATTATTTCAGTGCAAACACCTAGAAGATATTCACTCGTCCAAATCAAAAAATTAAAAACGCTGTCCAGCCTGGTAAAATAATTAAAAAGCATCACAAGCCAAGAACTCATCAAATGAGTACAAAACGCACTTTGTCAAAGGTGACTCGGGAATCATCCGTTTCGTCTCCTCGTCCAATTTCGACTCCCGTTCTAGCCGTTTTAGCCCCGAAGTTGCCTTCAGATACCACGGATTGGCGTATTTTCAATTATACATCTGAAAATTGGATTTTGTCAGTTTTAGCGCGAATTTACAGCTTCTTCTACACTTTATCAGCGAATTAGTGATTTTTCCTAAATTTAGCCGCGAATTACAACTTTCTGTTAATTTTAGCAGTAAAGTGGCATTTTCCCCATTTTCTAAATTTTTTTCCCACGAACTGGAGTTTTCCTAAAGTTTGTCTCCAAATTAGCTATTTTTTACCTTTTCTGCAGCGAATTAGCACTTTTTCTTACTTTACGCTGCAAATCAGCCGCGAATCAGCGTTTTACTGAACTTAAGCAGTGAATTAGCGTTTTTCTCAATTTTAGACGTAAATTAGCCGATTTTTTCCATTTGTATTCGCGAGTTCTAGACTTTAATTGTGAATTTACGTTTTTTCCTAATTTAATCCATGAATTGGAAGCAATTTTCATCAATTTTAGCCACCAATTAACTGGCGATTCTTTTCAGTTGTGTCCGCGAATCAATATTGTTCCTATTTTAGCTGCTGATTAGCGCTTCTTTGTCAATTTCATTAGCGATTCTTTTTGCATTTATCAGTTATTTAATTACCAATTTTTTTTTCAATTTTGCCGTGGATTAGCGTTTTGTCCCAATTTAGCTGCTAATTAGTCGTTCTTCTAAATTTCAGTGGTGGCCGTGGCTTTTTCCTCACGTTTATAGCGTTGAATTAGCTTTTTTTCTTCCCTTATCTTGACTGTTTTTTTGTTGTCTTTTTGCGCTTGCAAAAAAGCCAAAACCCGGGACACTAATCAATTTTACCAAAGAACAGCAAATTAGCGCTTTTTTCCACATTTTAGCCATAAAGTGGCTTATCTATATATACACGCGGCGAATCAGCTATTTTTTCTCAATTTTGGTCTGATGCATGTTCATCGATGATACCGCGAATGAACGCTTTTTACAATTTTAGCCATTCGCGAATAAATAATATACCAATATACCAATATAATATAATGTAATAATAATAGCGCTTTTGTGCACCTTTTCGCTGCGCGTACTTGCCCCATGAGTCTAAATAAACTGGGGATCAGCGTATTTTCTCTATTTTAGCCGCGAAGTTACTCCCAAAAGGCGCGCTGTATCACCTGTGACGTTCGGTGGACTGAGCCAGTAGGAATACGCTGTCCAACCGCATACCAAAACTCGTTTTCACTTACCTACATCCATGAACGTTGAACCTAAAAATCCTCGCATTATTCATCTTCAAGATTTTCGTGGGCACCCTCTCCATGGCCCCTTCACCCCTTCCCTCGGTATACGCTCTACTGATTCACGGACAGAGCTGAGAAAAAGGGCTAAATCCTAGCTAAAATCAAAGAAAAAACTGTGCTACTTCGTGGATAAAGTTTCCTTAAAGCTTCCGCGGATAAAGTGTAGAAAAGACGCTAATTAGAGGCAGTAAGAACTACAATTTTCGGCTTTTCTGAATGTAAGTTGGCTCAACTGAAAAAAAGCGTTCGTTCATAGCAAAAAGCGAAAAAATTGCTAATTCAAAGCTAAAATTAAGAAAAAGTGCTAATCCATGGATGAAATTGAGAAAAATCGCTCATTAGCGGCTAAAATAAGGAAAAACACGAACTCACTGCAAACATCATACTTTCCATTCCACAGGGGAACATGAAAGTAAAAATTCAGAAAAAGTCACTCGTGCCTAAAATGGAGATAAAACGGTAAAGGTAACTTTGGGCCAGAATGTGAAAACAAAAATCGCTTATCGTGGACCAAATTCGGAAAAAGCGTGGCAAAAATTAGCGGCTAAAATGTGGGGAAAACGATAATTTTCTGCTAAAATCAAGAGAAATGCGCCAATTGGGGCGTTAATTTGAGAATATTTGCTAAATTACAGAAAATTAAGAAAATGGCAAGCCGCGTTTCCGGAGGCAAATTCGTGACTTTAATCAGGAAAAACCGCTATAATTCAGTAATTCACGACAAAAATTTAGAAAAATCGCTACTCGCGGCTAAAATAGAGACAAATAATCGCTTATTTGCGGCTAAAATGGGGACAAATACCTAATTGAAATTGACCTACCTACCTGAAATTGAGTGGAAGCGCTGAGTTGAAAACCCCCTAATCCGCTGTTAACATGGAGAAAACGCCAATTCGCGACTTATTCTGAACAATGACTTCATGGGGACGCTGGTGAAAGATTCGCCCGGGGGCGCTAAATGCCGGCACTGGCTTTGTATAACTGTGCTTTGCGTTATAGTGGGTGGATCTTATTGACAACCACGGAAAATCCTTCTTTACAGCCCTGCCCACCAATTCACGTCAAATAACGCTGTGGTGATACAGACCTGAATCCACAGTTTTCTGAGTGGCAGCGAATGCCTCTATGGTACGTGGTTAGCAGAGTGACCAGATGTCAAAGTAGTTCCCGAGGACGCCTGACACGGAAAAGTAGGACAAAGTAGAACGCCTTGTGATGGAAAGTAGGGCACAATAGTATAGGACGCCTGAAAACAAGTTAACAAAGACTAATCGTTGATCAGTTTAAAGCGCCCCATACACTGTCAGTTTAACTGAAGGCAATCGTGAGGCCGTCGATCGGGGTTACCCACACATTTTCAGATGGCCTTCAGGCAGGCCATGGACTGCAGTTCGTCAAAAACTGAAGGTGTGTGGCCGTAGGACCGGTTAGGATCGGACGCTGCTCACCATAGGGGGGGGGGATTAGGTAAAAGGGGGCAATCGAAGGAATAGGAGGATTATCGGAAAAGGACGTACCTCACGATTTCATCGTATGCCGATCAGAAGAACAGTTTTGCTCTACGTCCGTACAAGTGGTCTTTTTTGGGAGGCGGAGAGCGGAGAGGACACCGCAACTCAATCGCAACCGGCTTCTTTATCGGTGGTTTTAAAAGGTTTAGCACTCTCCCGTTAAATCCTCCGGCTCAGGAAACTTCATTTTCAAATTTCAACCAATCAGATGTTTCGTAATACCAAGCAACGACTGATTTATCGTTTGCGTTAGCGTTAGCGGGGGTGTAAAGGGGCCCAAACACGTACAATAATTATTGCGCAAACTAGGGGTTGTACAATAAAATTGAACGTTTGTGGGTTGTATTGATGGGTTGCACAATATAATGTACAACTCATTTTTATTCGGTAAACATCTGGAAACAAAATATTGCGCTAACTAGTTTGTGCAATAATATTGTGCGTCTATGGACATGGACCCCTTTATAGTAAAAAAAAACAAAACTGAACAACTGATTTTAGTAGAAGCGAAACACACGAAATTTGGTTTTTACAAGAGTGAAAATCCACGAAATTGAGATCGGAAAACAAAAAATCTGTCGACTTGGATTTCTAAGGTTCCAAATTTTTAAACATTTTGTTATGGAAGAGAGAAACTGGACGTTGAAACCGCCAAAATTGCAAATGTGTTTTTCTATCGTTCGTATTCCGCGTAATTAGTTGCATTTGAATTAACTGAACTCTGCGAAATTAATTTTAGAAGCAGCTAAAGCCACGAAATTTGATTCTTGATCAGGCAAAAATCCCCTAAATTGGTGTTTAAAGGACCCAAGTCCCCGAAATTGGGTTTTATAGGAGCCCAGTCCACAAAATTTGGTTTTGAATTAGCGAAAGTCCACAAAAATGGTTTATGAAAGAGCAAAACTCACGAAAGCTTGTCATTCCACGAAATCAGGGTAAGAAATTACAAAAATTCATGAAATTAGGTTTTCAAAAAAGTTTATTGAAACACTTTGGTGAGGAGTTCGAAAAAACCGAAACTACCAAATATGTTTTTTCGTCGTTTGTTTGGTTTTAATTCATACTGAATAATACTCCTATGTTTTCAGTCAGGACAAAATTTGTACAACCCACACTCAAACTTGTTCTGCGTACCTACGTTTTAAAACGTCTAGATTCGGTTTCTGAAATGTCCGTCCGCCGTCCAGGCCATATCCTGCCCTAGGATTGCTAAAAAAAATAACTCGTTATTTTGCACATAGACTTCATTTGGGATCTAGTTGGTCCTAACAAACTCCTAGGGTTTTTATGGACTAAAAGAGGGTCTAAAATGTTGGTTTTCAAATGTTTAGAAATCATAGGGGTGTGGGGAGTCGATTTTCATGTAATGTCAACACGGATCTGGACACATTCATGAATAATAAACCCAAGGGTAAAATTTGCAGTTGTGGGACTAGACGTTACAAAATGAGACCGAAAAGTAGGACAAAAAAGAGGACAATTTGGACGTCTCTCTGGACACCTGAAAAATGAGCCACGTCCGGGGAAAGGGGGACGTCCACTGGTTTCTTGAACCATTAAGTTGAATTTTATAATATAATGCACACGCCCGTATTTTCAACTTGAACGGAATAATGAATTGGTCTTTTTACTATAAAAACTAACTGGTTATGGGCCCAGCTCACTATCCACTGCTTTTAACGACTGGCCATGCCAGAAGACTCAGGGTTTCCCCAACCGGTAGCAAGTCTGCTAATTCAACCATTATCATAATAATGAATGAGAATGGTTCATTTGTATAAGTCCGTTTACACCTATTTTTCGAGATCAAATTATTGCTATAACCCAGTGACGTCGTCATTGAGCAACACCACCACCCCCTCCGCAAAAAGCGATGTAGAAGATATTCAAACTCTACCATCAATGACTGTGAAAGTTGTAATATTCTCTTCGTGATGACGAAAGTTTCGCGTTCAAAACGCGTTATATTGTTGTATTTTTGGTATTTTTACTGTAATGTCAAGACCCTGATAACCTGACCCCCCCTCCACCCTGCAGAATCCACAGAGTTCCTTTTACTGCACACAAAAATAGAGGACACAAGCCAAAAAAAGTATGAAAAATAACTTCTCTGATTCGAATCGATATTCGTACCAACTCACGAGGCTATGAAGGAGGTAACGGGGTATCAATTTGGTAAACTTTGAGGAGAGTGTGAGTGTGAGTGGAATTCGGACCAGTGTTTAATTGTCTTACTTGTGCGTTATTAATTACACTTTAATTGAATAGGTAAACTATTTATTCATTAATTATTTACTGATTTTTAATTCAAGTATTTTTTTATCTGTGGTGTATTCCAACTAGCGACGCGTACAGAACATGATAGGGCAACACAGAAATGAGGCTCAAAGGCTCTAAATTTGACAGTGACTCCTAATGAATGACGAATAAGGGATGACAAGTGTGTATTTTAGGTGTTTTTCTTCAATTTCAAGCCTTTGGTCGTAATGGGAAGACTCGGAGGATTGCCTAGCCACCCCAGTCGGTCGATAAGAGGGCAGATTCTCCTCAAACCACGGTCACTGACAGGTACACAGTCCGTGACATCGTTCGAGTAAAAGTCACGGGGTCCTTTGACACCCCTCTCGCTTGTTTTGAGAAGACGAATATATTATTGCCTGGAACCTACACACGTCTTTTCAGCTGAAATTGTCTGACTGTAGTTGATTTTAGGGGCCCAAGACCTTCATAACTCCAGTTTACGTTGAATCAGATTGTTTGATCCAAAAAACGGAGGCATGGTCTCGAGTACTGTACGTTCTCGACAGCCAGGGTCACTTTTCCTCATTTCATTGCTGGAATCTGAGAATTATTCACCAACATCAACTCTAGGCCAAACTCCTAAGTCAGTTCAAGTATCTTGGGCCTTGTTTTAATTCGGTACTGCCTTTAACCCCCTGAGAAACTGACCAATCACTGAGAGGTAATTGTCCTCAGAAACTGATTGGATTAAGTGAGCACGAATATTAGCACTTTCCAAACTCTTACCCTCTCACTTTCCCCAAGAACAGCACATAAGTGCGCTTTCTCAATTTTAGCCGCCCACGAGGAGGCGCGAATTGTAGCGTTTTCCATTTGCACAAAAATCTGAGTGGTGCCAAAACCCAACATTAAAAATTGATAATTTACCACTGCAGGCCACGGGCGGGCCATTGTGAAAGGCTTAGCGGGCCACTTCTTGGCCCTGGGTTTGGCCATCCCTACAGCCTTCAGCTACAAACGCTAAAATTGTGCGAGTCCCGCCTGACGCAGAGCACAAGGTAAAAGTCGATTTCGTAGGTCCAGCGCTTCTTAAAAATTTGTATAGGCTCATTCAAAACCATTTTCGATGGGGTTGAATCATTCGAAAATCCAATTTTACAGGATTGACTCTATTTGGAAAAAGCGATATCGCGGCTTTAGCTCACTCAAAAAGTCAATTTGGCGGGTCCGGCTTCCAAAAAAAAAAGAAATTTCGCGGAGTCTGCTCATCAAAAACTCGAAGGAATTATCGAAACACAAGTTTGCTTGCAAAATTACTGAAGTGCTTTCATGCTCTCTGGATTGCATCAAGTGTCCATTCAGTGGCCAAACAAACGATGTGGTCAATAATCAAGTTTTGGAGGTTAACAATAGGTGGAATTATTTATCAGGGCGTGAATAGTCACGAAATTACAAAGATTCAGGGCCAGTATAGGGGCTAAATAATCGCAAATATTTCAAATGGTGACCATGAAGTCGATGGACAAATAGCCTTGACATTGCAAGTTTCGAGTCTAAATATCAATAAAATGCAAGTTGGGACTAAATATTCGCGAAACTGCGTTTTCGACTATACACAGCCGAGAAATCATCATTTTATGGCGAAATTGTAAAGCAATAATTTTGCTTTTGAACGTAATTTGACACAGCCAAAAAGCCGTTGAATTTCCACACTAAGAGCCAAGCCACCGCAAAATTCCTATATTCAGAGGCGAAAATCTACAAAGATGTAGATTTTGGTTCCAAATATCAACGAAATGGCATATTTCTGGTTTTTTAATTTCGCGAAATGACAAGTTTCGGGACTTTTTTTTCAGTGACCACGAAACCCTGTCTAGCTGGCCACGGCAGCGCGCAAACTCTTAGCAAAAACAAATTACGACATTTTGAAGCTTTATATCGGCTAAATTGGATGTTCCCTGGCTGAAAATTCGCCATATCGCTAGTTTCTGGCCTTTATTTTCGTTAAATTGCAAGTTTTGGGTCAAGTTCGGGTCGGACGAGTAACCGCCATGTTGTAAAATTTTGGAGCTAAATATCTGCAAAATGGGAAGTTTCCTGGCTGAATATTCGTGAACTAGCAAGTTTCAGGTCTTTAATTTCGCGAAATTTCCTGATATTGCTATTTTTTCAATTTCTTTTCCTTTCTTTCCTTTTTAGCGGGCACATGGACCCTGGGCAAGCCGGCCCGGACTGCGCCCATGGCCAGCCGAATAGCCGTGTAATTGCAACAGACCGGTCCGAGAGAAATTACAAGTTTTCAGGCTGAATAACCGCGACATTTACAGTTTCGGGTCTTAATTAAAGCGAAAATGCAGGTTTTGAGTATATTAATTTGAGTAAATAAGCCGCATATTTCGGGGCCGCAGAGCCTGACGAATACTCACTAATTAGCGGGTTTTCACGAATTTTGGAAGTTTCCTGGCTAAATATCCGCGGCATTGCTACTTTGGGGTCTTTAATTCTTATGAAAATACAAGTTTCGGGTCTTAATTTCGGTGAAATCGTAAGTTTTGGGACTGTTGAGCTCGTGGACTTCGGTCCAGCTGGCCTCTAGAGCTCCCAAACCTTTACGATTAGCCGCAAATTTGCGTCATTCGGAGCTAAATATGAGTGAATTCCCAAGTTATGAGGCTAAATATATCCGCGAAATCGCAAGTCGTATGTAATTGTGTTTTGTAGGCTGGATGGTTCATACATCTTTAGGGATTTATTGCAATAAAGTATACCGAACTAGCATTTTTGCTGGTGCTGATTATTCAAAACCGGAAATTTTATGGCTATTGCTCCCAGGGAACATGCAATTTCGCGGCTAATTATCCTCGAAATATTCAATATCGTGGCTATTCGTCCTTCTAAATTTGCAGTTTCTGCCTTTTATCCTTCAAAACTTACAAATTCGTGACTAGTTAGTTCTTAGCCCTAAAACTTTAATATCGAAACTCACAATTTTGCAGCTGATTATTCACGGAAAATTTCAAATAGTAAAGCTCCCTCCCCCCCGAGCGAATTCCTAGTTTAGGCCCTGCATAAGAAGCCCTAGCCTGAGCTCCCTTATTCCTTCTCCCTGTGACCACTTTGTCAGGCAAGGGTTGATGACTCTGACTGCGACTGACTGGCTGATGACTGAAAATTATGTCCTCGTTCTTTTCTTAAAGTATTTTGTCCTCGCCTGGAAGTCAAGGCTCTGGCAACCTTGGTCAAACATGGCTTGGCAAGTCATGGTCAGTTTGAAAACACCCTAAAAGAGAAACTTGACTTTTAAAGGTTTTAGCATGTGACCAGTAGCACCGTAAACAACACTTTCAAGCGCCACGAATCATGACCGAGCAGATGTCAACAGGTCAACAACCCAACTCCAAACAGCCGTTGTCCGAGGATCAACCGTCCTCCTCTTCCTCATCACCATCATCATCTTCTAGCGGTGCGTCCACCGCCAAGCCGACGTCGCCCACCCAATCGGCTACGCTCAAACGAAAAAGCGAATCCCTCGCTCAACTTCTTGAAGCGTACACCGACTGTTCCGACGAGGAAGTTGCCACGTCGGAAGACGACGAAGCCGACTCGTCGTCTTCATCTTCGAGCGAGGTCATCGGAGGCGATGGTGGAGTTGAAGAAGATGAAGACGAGACTAACGACATTGACGGGGACGACGAAGATATAGACGTGGAAGTGGGTGAAGAGGAACCGAATAGCACGGATGATGAAAACGAGTCGTCATCCTCGGAAGATGATAAAGACTCGCCGGAGACAAAAGAAACGAGCAAGGACATTCTCATGTAAGATCGTAATCAGAACGTTTTTTAAATGGATTTTATTTTATTTTTCCAACTTTTGTCATTGTTAGAGCGCGACCTGATCGAGAAAATTCGACTCCTCCTGCCGGTGACGCACCGACTGAATCCATTAATCAAAAAAAGAAAAGTTACGCTGCAAAAAGCCTAGCCGCTGACCTAGGACTCGACATTTTGCCAGCTGTTGACAATTTGAAAATTTCAGTTCAAGAAAATGAGTGTACGCCCGTTGGACAGGTACACTCCATAGTAGACCGTCTTGGTGAGCACTGTGAAATTTACCCCTGAATCCTGCTCTGTTTGACGAGTTTATCTATCGTTTCAGTGGTTGTAGAATCCCTCGAAAAAACGCCCGCACTCGACTTCGACACCATCCTTTTCGACTCATCCGGCCGTGCCATTGGACACGTATTCGACATCTTCGGTCAGGTTAAACGTCCATACTATACAATTCGTTTCAATTCTAGAGACGAAATCGACAAAGCTGGTCTCAGGGTGGGCTCTTTGACGTACTGTGCCCCCAAAACCGAATACACGAAATATGTTTTCACTCAGCAACTGCTTAGGTAGGACAATTCAAGGTAAATGGTTAACAAAAAATTATGGTTTTGAATGAATTTTAGGGAAAAAGGAAGTGATGCTTCTTGGAAGCATGATCAAGAAGTACCTGAAAAGTATAAAGATTATTCGGATGACGAAGAGGAACGACGTGCCAAACGAGGGGGTAAAGCGAAGACTAAAGAAACAGTGCTGGAGGAGGAGCCTGAGTCACCTTCGAGGAAAAAACATTTGTCGTTTGAGAGACAAATGAACTGGAATAACACGTACAGGAATCGAGTTTGCAAGCGTCGGGTAAGGCGGAGTGGTTGGATGGGGGTCATACACTTTCTTGGTCGTGTGCTAAGGGAGCAATTTTCAACAGGCGGACGAAGAAAGGATGCAAAAAACTAATTGGGACGTCGGATGGCACAATTACCGCTTTCCAATGCCACCGCCCATGAGACCGGTCGGTTACGGCCGAGGAGGAACATCGGGCCCGACTCTCATACCAGAGACAGGGCTTACTCAACCTCCCCCCGTCCCACCAACGATGGTGTCACAACCGACTCAGTCGCACCTTCCCGACTATGTGACTGCGGCGGCCACTGCCGCCGGTTTTCCACCGCCCATGTCTCACCCACCGCCACAGGTAGTGGCCGGCACCAATTGGTATTGTCGACCGTGCGATCAACCACCACCGCCGCCTCCTCCGGCGACCGGCCGCTCATATCAACACCAGGCGCCTCCGCCCGGTGGTCATCACTTTATGCACCATCACCACCACCATCATCCCCATGGTGGTGCCGTTCCATCGCCGCCATCATTTCCATTTCCACCGCCGCCGCCACCTCCGCCGACGGCGGTGGGCACCTGTCCTCCCCCACCAGTTGGCGTGTATCCGACGGCTATGTCGACAGCTCCACCGCCGTCCTATTCGCAAGTCATGTCGTCCAACTCGTCAGCGCCCAATCCTGGCGTATTTTTAGCTCGCTATCCTCCTCCACCGCCAGGTCCACCTCAACAACGCTTGTTCTACAACCCTTATATGTGATACGCCCTGATAATTTTACCCTAAATGTGAAAACAGAGTATGATATTTAGAAAGGCCTATAGCATTCAAATTTCTCGGGTCATTTATTTCGAATGTCTATTTTAATTCGTTAGAATTTCTAGCCTTCATCTTTGATTTGTATATTTTTTACTTCGGAGGTGTTAATTGTTTCTTTACGTTAATAAATCCATCGAGTTCAATTACTCACCGCCACTAGTCATTAGTCATTACCCCTCCCCATCCCACAGTTTCCAAAAAAACAAATTTCGTGAATTTAGCGCATTCAAGCAACCAAATTCGCGCTTTTGGCCCTTTCATATTTCAACGAGGCCAATTTTAGGGGGATGGTCCATGTAATAGCGTTTTCCATTTGCATAAAATTCTACTACGGAGCATTTCATTTCCACCCGTCTTCTCCAATTACATAATGTTTAGAGAGAACGGGTGAAAAAACTGATCCACAGTCGATTTTTTTGTACATGGAAAACGCCATAAATGTTGTCTGTACAAAAAGATTTCGCGCGCTTTGCTCTTTCCAAACCCAGCTTGGCAGATTTCGCTTCTTTATAAATTATTTTGCGGGGTTGTTCAAATCAAAAATGCTGCAAAAGGGTTCATTATTCATGTATGTAGCCAGATCCTGTAACTGTATCAATATCTTCAATGGCTAACTTTTATTATTTAGTGAATGTTAAAGTAAACTTTAGGTAATTAGATGATTTTTTTGAATAAAAACATTAATTTTATTGCACTTTTGCCGACTAGTTTCGGGGTATGCTCTCCATTATCAAGGCATCCCGGCAGAAACAAATCTCTATGTCTCATATTATATCAACGCCAAATTCCCAAAAATCCTGAGGACGGACGTATGTACAGTGGCATGCCCATGGGGAGGGTTTTGGGGGTCAGCGAATCCTTCCCAGAATACTTCAGCCCTTCATAGTTGAAAAATACACGAAATAAGTAAATAACCATAAAAAGACAAAGGCAAACAAACAAATTAAACAAAAAAAAAACGGATTTGTTTTGCCTTAAAAGTTTGCCATTCAGCCCCGCTAAGTTATCCACGGCGTGGATTTAGGATTTGCTCAAGGGAGAGGCTTGAGAAATTGCGTGCTTGGATCTACCGAAAATGGCTTGAAAGCCATTCGCTACTTAAACATAGCTAAATTAGCTATTTTCCCACGGATAGACTGACTACTTGCGGCAAAGTATCGAAAAACTGACTATTCGTGCCTTGGAAATAGTTAAACTGACTATTTGTGCCCTAAAAATAGCCAAAATGACTTCAAGAACCCTAAAAATGGCTAACGATTTGTGCATCCCTGAAAGATCATGACAACCTTCATGAAAATGGCTAAATTGACCATTCACGTGCCAAAAACGACCAAACTGACAGTGCGCGCCTTGGCTTCACGGACTAATCACAGCCAGGAAAAGCATAAACAGATGATTCCTGTCACGTGAATTTACAAAATCGACCATTCAGATACCAAGAATGGCAGAAGTGGCCATTTGCGCCTTGAATTGATCACGTACGCCCTAAAAATGGCAAAGCTGACGATTCGCGCCTTGAAAATAGCTAGACTGTTTAAATCCAACTGCTAAAATGTCGATCTCTCTGATTTCAAAAGCCCAATAAAAATCGATTAACTGACAATTTGCAACTTAACCAACCGCAATACCTAAACTGGCGATTGCTGCCCTCAAAATGGCCAAACTTAACATTCGCACATGGAAAATAGTTAAATTGTTAATTCCCGCTCCAAAAATAACCAAACTGGCGATTCTCGCTCTAATAACGGCATAAACTGACCGTTCGGACCCAAAACTATCAAAGGTGACGATTTGTGCCCTGAAAATGACACACTGACCATTCATGCCCTGAAAATGGCCATACTGACTGTTAGCGCAGTAAAAATTGCCAAACTGGCTATTCACGACCTAAAATTGACAAACAATGACTCCATAAATATGTGGACTATAAATAGTTAAATTGACGATTCGCGCTTTGAAAAGGCCTGTCCTGAAAATGGCAAATCCGACGATTCACGCGTCAAAAATTGCCAAATTGATCCTTCACGCTTTGAAAATTGACGATATTCGCGCGATAGAAATAGCATAACTGACTATTCACGCCCTAAAAATGGTCTGATCGTACTGGCAATTTACGCTTCACGCTAGAAAAATGGCCTAACTGATCATTTTGCGCCCTACAGAGGCTACAGATAGTGTTTAATGACGATTCGCGCCTTCAGAATGGCTATCAGGCACTAAAAAATGGCCAACATGGCTGTTCTCGCCTTAAAAAGACATGCTGACCACTTGAGTTTGCGCACCGAACATGGCCCGTCCCCACCTTGCCAACTGATTTAATCCCTTCCCTCTCTGCGTTAGTTACACGCACTTTAAGGACTGGATAAACTCCAAAAATTGCTTGACTGGCTAATCACGCCCCAAAAATGGATAAACGGACCACTCGTGCTTCTAAACACTGAGCCTTCGCGCCCTGAAAATGGCTAAACTACAGACGACTCATCCAATTGAAATGCCTAATTTGATGACTTGCTGCGTCGAAAAACTGTCTAATTCACGCCCTAAAAATGGCTACATCGTGGATTAAGGGTGAGGTTAAGGGTTTCAAGTTTCATCGTCGAGCGCTGGGTTTTCACCGACTTAATAGCTTTCTACCTGGAATTTCGCGCGCAATCAACAGTGTTACTGTTGAATAGCTAGTTTCATGCTCCCAGTGTTGGAGAGGGGGGGGGTCTATTACTAACAGATCTTCATCTTCGAAATTAACTGTTTCAAGTTTTGGGGATTTCACGATTTCCTCGCCTTTTCCGGAGCCAACGTGAGACCAGGGACTCGAACCCATCTGGCGTTGCCTGAAGGAGGGGCTCAAGCTCCCTGAGCACCTCCCTGGATCCTCGCGACAGCCACTGATGATGACTTTTCAAAGCAGGAAACTGTCATTTCTCGCCCCTCAAGAGTCAGACGTGTTTTCCAGCGAGGAACATGTAGAGAGAAACCCGGAGGTGATGTAACGACAGTCCTAAAGTCCTAGGAAGAGCCTCGACGCACGCGCTCCCGACTCGATAAAAATCGGCCGAAACCAACAACATTGACGTCGCTTAACGCTCACTTTGGCCTGATTCATAGGGGTGCTGACACCTGTTGGGTGAGGTTTGGCCTGGCCCGGCTGCATTCCGTATTTGACCATTCTCCAAGGGACTCATAAACCGCATCCGGCTAAAACTTTAACTTGAAAACCCCTCCCATGAAAAAGTACTGGGCACGGCACTGCGTATACGAACATGAAAACTTGTTTCTCAACATCGAGAAGAGTTGAGAAACAAGTTTCGATGTGCGTCCGTCCTCAGGATGTTTGGGAATTTTATGTTGACATGTGACAGAGAGATTTGTCTCTGCCAGGAATCCAGGATGCCATGATAATGGGGTGCATACTCCAAAACTAGCCGACAAAAGTGCAATAAAATAAATGTTTCTACTAAAATCTTGAAATAAAAGACGGATGCCGACTCCAATGTTATTCCAACTGGCCACTCCAGACACGAAAAGCACTAGAGACGGCAATGTATCCGTAGTTTTAAAAGGGAAAACGGGACTATTTTTGATGGACCGTTGGATAGTGCCAACCTGCTCCTTTCTTAATCATTTATGGCGGGATATGTTAAAAACAGACCAAGTTACCGGCCTTAGAGTGCATTTATCAATACTCTTATTCTTCGGATAAAGCCGGGATAAGTCTGGTTGCTATGGGCCTTTTTACAAACAATAATGCAAAGTAATCCGAGGGATTGCTTTCCATGAGAAATCCGGTGATTGATAAACCCACCCTTAGAAGGAAGGACGATCGCCGCCTTTGGCTCTCCTTGTTGTAAGTAACCTGAACTGACGAGTCCCATCACTCAAACTGTACAGTTAGGGATTAAATAATGATCCTCGTGAAAAATGTAAAAATATGTAATGAAAGATTCTACTTGGTCGGCAATTTTGCCCAGTCGATTGGTAGCTTACCCCAACTTTTCAAAATATCGTTGCATTTGGAAAATTGCTTGCTGCCAAACCATCCTCGAGGAGCAGACAACGGGGATGGATGTACTGTTTTTAGGACTCTGTGCTTTTTCTAAGAAGAACAAGGGGGGGGGGAGGCGTACAAAAACAAAAAGTGAGTACGACGTTTTCACATTTCAAGCTACGCGTAGTTGTTTGAGTTACCTGATCGACGAAAGAGGCTTTTTTCTGAGCGTAGGAACCCCACAGAAGGAACACGATACCGGTTTGATGGTCGTTCAAGTGTTTAATGACGGCAGTGGTTAACTCCTCCCAGCCCTGGTCTTTGTGAGAATTAGGACTGTTTTTTCGTACAGTGAGACACGCGTTCAACAGGAGAACACCCTGTCTTGCCCAGCCAACGAGGTAGCCGTGTCGTGGATTGGGAGGCTTGAAACCTTCGATGTCAGTCTCTAGCTCTTTGTACATGTTAATTAAACTGTGAAATAGAAGGAGATGGTTGATTTGAGAATGACAATTAAGCAGAAAAAACAAAAGTTTCACCTGGGCGGAGGAGGTACTCCAAGTTGAACACTGAAGCAATGGCCTGAACGAATAAAATCGGTTAAATTCATTACCAAGTGGGAGAATCAAAGTCACATACCGTGCGCTTGGCCCGGGTTGTGGTAGGGATCTTGCCCTAGGATGACAACTTTTATTTTGTCCACGGCGCATTCTTTTGTCCAGGACCAAACTTTGTCCTTCGGTGGATAGATGTCATGTGACGCTCGTTCTTTGGTTACAAAGTCGCTTAACTGACGACACAAAGCAGTTTAATTATAAATAGGGTTTGCCAGATCGAAAATACTTATGTGAAAATCATGGAAAAAGCAGGACAGGGTTTCTATAGGCAAATTCCCCCCGGTCCAGCAAGTTTCGGGGCCTTCAGTTTTCAGTGGATTCGTACCCTGGGCAAGCCGGCTCTGACTCAGCCCACGACATTGATTTTAAATTTGAACATAAGTTTATTTTCAATTGAAATTGAAATGAGTTTCCAAGTTGGGGTTCTCATTCGAGGAAGTTACAATTTTCCTTGCTGAAAATACGTTCTTAATCCCGGCAAAATTACAAGTTCAGGGTCGTAATTAAAGCAAAAATGCAGTTTCGAAGATCAGTTTTGTACCGGCTGAACCTATGCTAGCATGCCCCCCTCCTCCCCCGCTCAGAACATAGCGACTACCCACGTAAAGTACCCACGTGAAGTTTCATTTCAGCGAGTTTCGGTGCTAAATCTCCGTGAAATTACCCGGAAGGGAAAGGACCCCGGCATAGACGGCTATACGACGGACTGCTTCCTATCCTAAGGCCCGTACACCGCTCTAATTTTTTTTTTTTTTAAGTCAAGGACCCATGGCTCACCGTGCTCTACAGCGCCCATACCCTGGCGAATAGCCGAGTAATTGCACTATTTAGAAATGAATATTTGAGAGATTGCAAATTCGGGTCCTACTTTGAGCTCAATTACAAGTTTTCTGGCTAAACTTATACGCGAAATTGACAGTTTCGGGTGTTAATATGAACGAAATTGCATGTTCAAGAAATAGACTGAACAGACTAAAGAAGTAGACCAAAAGTAACAGAAGTTACTCCATCATTTCTTTTTTATCGAAGTAACGAAATCGTTAATCCGTTACCGAAAACTGTAACTCCGCTATTAACGGAGTAATGAGTTGTTAATGCCTAGCTCTGTGTATAAGCCCTGCGAAAGCTGCGCTAGAAACGGCCTTGCGTTGGTCATAGGAATGGCGTTGTCAATAGAGTCAGCGGCTCAGAACTACTGAGTTTCCGACACCACGGCGCGGCGAACCGAAAAATCAAGCGACGTAGTCAACACTCCCCCCCCCCCACCCACTTTTTATTTATCCGTTACGTTTTCAGAGTTTCAGGAATTCCCGCGAACAGGGAGGCCGTCCATCTGATTCGGCCTTGAAGTCCCCGAGAAAGAGCCTCAATCCGAGTGAACATCAATAGGCCGCACTGGGGTTCGGAAAATCGATCAAATCGATGGCATAGCAAAACGCTAATTTTTGGCCAATCCAACAACAATTCGGCATATCTATCAACTTGGCGGCCACTCAGTGGTGTTATGGCGGAAACCTCCTGCATTGGCCGAAACACTCATAATCCGCGTCTGGCTCAAAACGAAACACATCCAAAAAAACCTTAATGAATGACTCAAAAATAGAAAAAATCACTCCGCGTATCATATCGGTTTTTTTCACACGATGAATCTGAAAAATCGAGACAGATTTTCGATCAGACGAGACGTTTCAGGGGCTCTCACCGTGATTTACACGTTATTGGCGGCTTTGAACTTTTTGTCGGTGGGTGGGAGCGGGGGATCCGCACGATCTTTCCACGCAATCCGAGGCCCCAAGTACAAGGAAAGAGCCTTGATGAAAGCGAACCTCGCTGTTTCAAAAAAATTGCCGAAAAAAACGACATTGCCAAACTCATTTTAACGCTACCTTCCCCCCCTCACCAGGTACGTTTTGGCTTACGCTTGCTGCACTCCACAATTGGCCGATGTCCCAAGGGTCTCATAAACGCGTCCGGCTTGAATTTTGGAAAATTGCCCAAAATCGTAAAAAAACGCTCTCCAAAACCAAGGTCACTTACATAAATGACCAAAATTGTACGAAAATGCGAATCTCGTGGTTTCGATGACTCGGTGAATCCAAAAATTGAAACAAATTTTGACCCATTGAAGATGGAGTGTTCCTCACCGGCATTTTTGACAGCATTGCTGTGTTTAAGCCATCGGAGACCGATTTTCGGCCCTATCTGGAGTCAAGAATAGCGGCCAAAAAACTACAGACATCGCGAAGCGCTCATTGTGCTCCGTTTAAGGGGGTGGACGCCCCCCTAGGGCCTTTTGGACGGGCTAGCTGCATTCTGTAAATTCGTACCACAAATAAAGTTGAAATCCAAAGAGAAATCCAGAAAAATCTAGAAAGAAAGAGACCGTCGAACGGGTAGAAGAGCTCGCATTAGTTCAATTTTTACTTCCATGTTCCTGACGCAAATTCATGTTGTATCTGATTAAATTGCCACCTTTTAAAATAAAAATTTAGTCATAAAATCAACCATTAGCTTATGAATTCCCATAAAATTGCATGTTTTCTCATAAAACAAACAATTTCCTTATGAATTAGACGATTTCTTCGTGAAACTGACAAGTTTTATCATGAAATGGACAATTTCACCATAAAATTTCTCTTAGGGTGCGTTTATCAATGCACTTATTCCACAGACAAAGCTGGGATAAGTATGGTTGCTATGGGCCTATTTGTAAACAATAATGGAAAGTTATTCGAGAGATAAGCTCATGATAAGCTATTCCATGAGATATCCAGTGATTGATAAACTCAACCTTAGTGAGGCGTTTCGCACTAATTTTTCCTTGAAATTGTCGATTCGCTCAAGTGTTTCCCCGAATGTTGTGTTTTGCCCACTGTGGGGCATTGTGTGTAAATTCCGCTGAGGTTTCGCACGGATTTTTGTCCTGAATGAGGCCCTACTTTAATTATTGGCCTGGTTGTGACGTTTCGCTCTAACATGGGGAATTTTTGATAAATTTCGCCTCCATTGTTGGGTCTCCCGTGAATTATTTTCCATTTTCGTCTTCAAATGGACTATTTCCTAATAAGAACACCACAACATTCTATGACAATTTGTATAAAATAGATTGTACAAATTGCGGGTTGAACGTGAGTGTTTTCCCTTACGTTGCGCTTTGCCCATAAAATGGGGGCATTTAGCGTAAATTTTTCCCTTGGTGTGCCACAGCCGTTTCGAAACAGTTTTTCTACCACCCATATGTTACGTTTTCAGAGTTTCAGGAATTCCCGCGAACAGGGAGGCCGTCCATCTGATTCGGCCTTGAAGTCCCCGAGAAAGAGCCTCAATCCGAGTGAACATCAATAGGCCGCACTGGGGTTCGGAAAATCGATCAAATCGATGGCATAGCAAAACGCTAATTTTTGGCCAATCCAACAACAATTCGGCATATCTATCAACTTGGCGGCCACTCAGTGGTGTTATGGCGGAAACCTCCTGCATTGGCCGAAACACTCATAATCCGCGTCTGGCTCAAAACAAAACACATCCAAAAAAACCTTAATGAATGACTCAAAAATAGAAAAAATCACTCCGCGTATCATATCGGTTTTTTTCACACGATGAATCTGAAAAATCGAGACAGATTTTCGATCAGACGAGACGTTTCAGGGGCTCTCACCGTGATTTACACGTTATTGGCGGCTTTGAACTTTTTGTCGGTGGGTGGGAGCGGGGGGTCCGCACGATCTTTCCACTCAATCCGAGGCCCCAAGTACAAGGAAAGAGCCTTGATGAAAGCGAACCTCGCTGTTTCAAAAAAATTGCCGAAAAAAACGACATTGCCAAACTCATTTTTAACGCTACCTTCCCCCCCTCACCACCTACGTTTTGGCTTACGCTTGCTGCACTCCACAATTGACCGATGTCCCAAGGGTCTCATAAACGCGTCCGGCTTGAATTTTGGAAAATTGCCCAAAATCGTAAAAAAACGCTCTCCAAAACCAAGGTCACTTACATAAATGACCAAAATTGTACGAAAATGCGAATCTCGTGGTTTCGATGACTCGGTGAATCCAAAAATTGAAACAAATTTTGACCCATTGCAGATGGAGTGTTCCTCACCGGCATTTTTGACAGCATTGCTGTGTTTAAGCCATCGGAGACCGATTTTCGGCCCTATCTGGAGTCAAGAATAGCGGCCAAAAAACTACAGACATCGCGAAGCGCTCATTGTGCTCCGTTTAAGGGGGTGGACGCCCCCCTAGGGCCTTTTGGACGGGCTAGCTGCATTTTGTAAATTCGTACCATTGCCCAAGGGACTAATATACCGTCTTCGGCCCAGATCGAAACATTTGGAAAAAATGAGCCAGCATCGTAAAAACAGGCTAATTGACCCCCCCCCCCCACTCAACCACCCCGGGCGATTTTTGCGAAAATGGTCAAATCTGGGTGTCTTGGGGTTACACATAACATGGGAAATCTTAAAATTTAGATAAATTCTGGATCAAACGAGCCGTCGAAGAGGATTCACGGTGAATTGCTCATTCTGACAACTTGCAGAAAATTACCTTTGTGATGGCCACGGGTAATGAGAATGGTGGGGCCATGGAGGTGGTGCGTGGGGGGAGGGAGTGCCATTTTGCTGTTTCCAGCTAGGTGTCTTTTGTGGCCAAAAGGCAGAATTTTATCGAATAAACTGCGAGTTTTGCTAACAGAATAGTCAACATCGCCCATACAATGACGTGTTCATCCCGGAAACTTGGATGGAAAAAACAAAGAGTATGCCCCTCGAAAAGCCTTTTCACCCCCTACAAAACCGAAATTCGCTGATTTGGCACTTGATCAATTTCGCGGGGTCAGCCCTTTCAAAACCAAAATTTCGAGGATTTAGATCTCACATAACCCAATTTTGTGAGTTTTGCTCACTCAAAAAGCCAGTTTTGCCGGACTCGCATGGTTGCCACAGAATGGATCGCTCGGAATTCCATGAATTTTCCCAGTTTTCCCTGATCAGTTTCATGAAATTCCCTGGCCAAATTTGAGTGACATTGGAAGAAAAGTCAACGAAGTTAAACACTTTTAATTCTGAAACTCAAGACAAGAGAGTCACTGAATTAGTGTTGGGGTTATGGTCAATTGACCTCCGTCAAAATTGGTAATTGACAAGCCACTTTTGTCTGGAAGAATTATTACCGAAACTTGACCCTTCAAAATCTCGGAATAGTAAACCGCTTCCGGCTCGGGGCAACTTCATAAAACCCAAAATTTGCCTACAAGTTGTAAGGTTAAACCCTTTGCGATTACGGTGAAAATTGCCAGAGTGTAAAATTTACAAATGTCGCAAAATTTTTACTTACAGATTTGGTAGGGTTCGATCATTCAATGAGGCGCATTTTTTGCTTTTACAAAAACGAATTTCAAAGGGTTGAGTCCTTTAAAAACAGAATTTCGTAGGGTTGAGTCGTTCAAAAAACCATATTTCGAAGGGGTTGGTACTTTGAAAACCCAAATTGAAATTTTGCGGGTTTGGGTTCCATTAACTATAGTCAATTTTGTGGGTCTGCCTTTTTCAAAAACCCAATATCACGGAATTTCGTTGTATAACACTAAATTCCGCGGTATGACACTATTCAAATACAAATTTCGCGAGTTTGGCTCTTTCAAAACCAAATTTAACGATTCTGGCTCTTTGACAAGCAAATTAGGCACAATCAAAACCCATTATTCAAACCGTAAACTTCATGATTTTTAATGTTTCATCCCAAATTTTAAAATTTGAATGTCGTGAAAAAATGCTTCTTTGAAAACAGATTTCACGGATTACCAATCCTTCAGGCTTTGGCTCTGTCAAGCCCCAATTTCACGGCGGAGTGGCGGATCCAAGGGAGGAGCCACAGGGGCCATGGCCCCTCCGTTGGAGTCGAGGTCACTTATTCAAAAAAAGTCATCAAAACCGCCTCCATCGATTCAAATTTTAGGGTCATTTTCTCAAGAATACTGCGGTCTGAGACAGACGTCCCCTCAGCGGCCCAGCGAGGTCTATGTGCATCGGGACTTTTCCTTGGACTTCAGGGCTGTCCGCGAGAAAGTTCATGCGCTATTGGTTAAAAACGGTGATCATCGCAGTGAGAACCCTTTCATTGAATCAGAATCTTACAACCGAAAATTCGTCTCAATTTTCGGATTCACCGTGTGGAGAGACCCTCAAAATATTGATTAGGTTGGAGGCTCACAGTGGTTTGTTATTCCTGTGGTTAAAGCTTCGCTGTGGTTGGACCTTTTTTGTGGCTGGCATGAGTGGTCAATTGCCCTCACCTAGAATTTAAAGCGCAGACTTAGTGGGGCAGCTGACCTCTCCCAGATACCACAAATAAAGTTGAAATCCAAAGAGAAATCCAGAAAAATCTAGAAAGAAAGAGACCGTCGAACGGGTAGAAGAGCTCGCATTAGTTCAATTTTTACTTCCATGTTCCTGACGCAAATTCATGTTGTATCTGATTAAATTGCCACCTTTTAAACTGAAAATTTAAGCATAAAATCAACCATTAGCTTATGAATTCCAAACAAACAATTTCCTTATGAAATAGACGATTTCTTCGTGAAACTGACAAGTTTTATCATGAAACGGACAATTTCACCATAAAATTTCCCTTAGGGTGCGTTTATCAATGCACTTATTCCACAGACAAAGCTGGGATAAGTATGGTTGCTATGGGCCTATTTGTTAACAATAATGGAAAGTTATTCGAGAGATAGCTATTCCATGAGATATCCAGTGATTGATAAACTCAACCTTAGTGAGGCGTTTCGCATTAATTTTTCCTTGAAATTGTCGATTCGCTCACGTGTTTCCCCGAATGTTGTGTTTTGCTCACTGTGGGGCTCCGCTGAGGTTTCGCACGGATTTTTGTCCTGAATGAGGCCCTACACTTAATTATTGGCCCGGTCGTGACGTTTCGCTCTAAAATGGGGAATTTTTGATAAATTTCGCCTCCATTGTTGGGTTTCCCGTGAATTATTTTCCATTTTCGTCTTCAAATTGACTATTTCCTAATAAGAACACCACAACATTCTAAGACAATTTGTATAAAATAGATTGTACGAATTGCGGGTTGAACGTAAGTGTTTTCCCTTACGTTGCGCTTTGCCCATAAAATGGGGGCATTTAGCGTAAATTTTTCCCTTGGTGTGCCACAGCCGTTTCGAAACAGTTTTTCTCCCACCCATATGTGACGTTTCGCGTAAATTTTGACCTTGGCGTAGCATTTCGCGCATAAATTTCTCGGATTTTGATTACGGAAAAAGCAATTTTGAGGGATTTTCATTACCGGCAAACCACTATTTCGCTGGGTAGCCCAATTGGAAAAAACGCCGCAAGCGGGATCCAAGGGCGCCGAATAAGGCCCGGTGCACACTAGCGTTGCTCAATGCGGCGTCGACGCCAGTGACGAGTTCTCACGAGCGTTGCTGAACATCGCGCAGTTCGCGCGAGCGTGAACTGAGTTTTGAGACTTGAGTTTATTTCTGATAGCGATTTCCATTCAACCGGCATTCAACACACTACCCAAGTGTAGTGCAGCGTGCCCTCCATAACCATTTTTCGTTTCATTTCAGAGATGAGGGGTGGGCAAACTTACACCGCACAAGTGTATGCATTGAATGGAAAACGCCATGGTGGTGAGTCCATCAGTTTTTTTGTGTAAAAAAAAAAAATATTTTTGCCGAATGGCAAGAAGAAAAAAGCAATTTTCGGGTGCACCCGATTCTGAAAAACACACGTTATTTTGAAGGTGCAAAGGAAACGCCGGCAGAATTCCCAACGCCGCGTTAACGCCCAGCGTTGGGCGTCGACGCCGCGTTTATATTTATTGTACGTGTATGGGCGGCTTCAGGCCCCTGTACATTTGAGAAAATGACCCTAAAATTTGACTCGATGGGATTTTGGAGGCAATTTTGATGATTTATTTGCACAAGTGACTTCGAATCCAAGGGGGGGGGGGGTCATGGCCCCTGTGGCCCACCTTGGATCCGTTACTGGTTGGTAAAAGCCCAACAAAAAGAAGAAAAAGAGCTGACACCAGTTTTATGCACCTGGACCCCGAGAAGGCCCTACTTTGAAATTTCCTGACTTTTCCCGGTTTCCCCGGAATGTGGCGACCCCGGGACTGTACCTCTAAGACCAATTTAGAGGGTGCGGCCCAAAGAAACCCCAAGTTTTTTTAGCCTTTTGCACTCACAGAACCAAATTTCGTTGATTTTGCCCATTCCAAAATCCAATTTCGTGGGGCTGATTTCCCATTATTGCAATTTAACTGGGTTGGCCAATTCGAAAGTCCAATTTCACGTAGTTCTAAAAAGCAATTTCACAAATTTTTGGCCTACATGGATGCGATTCCGTAGGCTGGGCTTTTTCGAAGTTCCAATCTCGCGGATTCAAGGAACTTGAAGAACTCAATTTTGCTGTTTTGGCTAATTCGAGAACAAATTTTGCCTCCGGCTCCTTAAAAACAAGCAATTCTTAACTATTCCGGCGGTTTAGCTCTTTCGAAGACCAAATTTTGCGGATCTGGCTCGTTAGAAACTAATTACGTGGGGCTAGCTCTTTAAAAAAGACAACTTCGTGGACTTTCAAATGTTTACAATTAAAACTTCCACAGTGTTTTCCCATTCTAAAGAGCAATGCCCTTTAATGAACAACATTTCCCACGGTATTGGCTCGTTAAAAAAACCAACTTCGCGGGATTGACTCGCCCAGAATAACAATTCCAACGGTCTGGCCAACACAAAAAGCCATTTTTCTGCTTAGAGCAAAAGTAACTGCTGAGTAAAAGAGTAACTGCTTAGCTCTGTGTACTCATGTTGATACCCCGCTTGAGCCCCGCAGAACTGCTTGCCTAGAGGCCCCGCGGCTACGATATTATTACGAGAGAAGGGAATTATTAGGTGGATTTTAGTTTCATTTTCGTGTTTTTCTGGAGTAGGGGGGACAACCAATGATTGAGTCCCCCCCCCCCCAGCCATTGATCACTCATACGGCGCGCCCATGGGGACCGGTCGACACCCTGTGTTTAGCATAATAAATATGAGTAAAGAGGCTACAGGCCTAAAAGTTATTATAGAGTCTATGCAAACGGAAAAGAAGGACAAAATCCAAAAATGTGAAAAGCGGATTAACACAGGCAGGAAATCATGAAAAGTAAGGTAGCACATGAAAGATGTGAACAATAGGACATCTGACCATACAAAATAGTAAATTTGTAAAAGTACCTTTTTGAAATAAGGCTTTTTGAATTCTCCTTTAAGGGCATTGAACCAAGTCAGCCCCATTTTGGTGTCAAGGACGGTTAAAGTTTTGGCAAGTTCGGTCAGCTCATCTTGAAGTCTGTCCCAGTCAAAGTGAAGCAGGGACACTTGTTGCCGATGTTGCTGGAGTCCTGAACTTGATTCCACCGGCGGGCTATCGGCGTCATCTTCGTATTTTGGTTTTTTGTCAGGTTCAGCTATAAGTAGAATTCGATTAAGACTGCAAATTCTATGTCTAAAGACGGTAAATCGAGGAAAGAAGATTACCTTGTTCTTCGGCCTTCCGTTTTCTGTCAGTATTAGCTACATTGTCGTGACTTGTTGTACTCAAAGGGATTCTGGGAACGGGTTTAAAAAAAGCGGATATTAGTTTTCCCTTTTTGCCATTCATGATTAAATTATAAGTCAGAACGGGGGCTTATTTTCGACAAAATCGTGCAACAGACATTGGATTTGGAGGGAAGATGATACGTTATCCAAAAACACGAGGAAAAAGCGCGGTCAACCGAGACGTGCGATAAGCCGTGTACAAAGTGAGGTCTCAGGTCTGTTGCACCAAGTTGTCCTGACTCCCTGAGGGGCACCAGTGAATATTAGCCTACAAGCGATCGTTTTCACTCACTTTCCAGCCCCACATTACGGTACCCTCTAATTTTTCCTTGAACAGATCCCTTATCAAGAGTCTGTTCCACAAAAAATAGTAAGAGTACACGGCAAGTATGAACGATGTGGTGGGAGAGACGAGAGAAGGGCTTCATACCTGAGTTTTTGCTGAAATCGAAAATTATTTTATCCTATAACGACGGCAATCGTTGACGACAATTTACGTCAAACATCCCTGTCATTATAGCACTTTTTTTAACGAACATGACAAAACACGAAACACAGTTGATCCATCATGATAATGCACAACACAAAAATGATAGTCAAATGACAACATAACCTTCGCTATAACCTCACTATCCCTGTCGTTGACGCACAAGCCAGTTCAAGTCAAAATTGCCCAAATAGAACGGCGTGCGTAATAATTAAAGCAATAAAACGCCCTAAAACTGCACTTAATCAAATTTGTGAAAGACTTCTATACGCCACAAAATTTTTTGACAAACCCAAACTCCTCGACACCCAAACCTGCACAGATTGGCTCCCCCAAGACCAACAAACTGTTCAACGCAGAAAAAATAACGTTTTTTTTTATTGTGGATTATATTAATAGCAATTTCCTATATACTTTCCCAAAAGTAAATAATTTGTTTTTGTTCCTACCGGTATAAATTCAAGTCTCGGTGCAAATGTACATAACTATAAATATCTTCCTAGGTTATTGACTGAATAACTTAATAAAAGTAGGTTTGCTCGTTCGCACAGTTTCCTCAAAAATAATGCCCCCTTTTCCCTTTTCTATAAAAAAAAAAAAAAATGCACATAAACAAAGCCACTAGCGCATGTAGGATAACTTCCTGAGTGAGAAAGTTTGAAATAATTGGTTAGAATGATTGAATATTAAACAAATCTTCTTAATTGGAGAAAAAATAGGTCAAATACGACGAGGAAAATTGATCCAACTCGAATGGAGCGGGCGGCGATATGGTGCGTTGCGCACCATAGATTTTTGTTTTCTCAAGCCATAAAATTGTGAGAAAAATCGGGGGAAAGGAGAAGAATCACTTTTTTTTTTGTTCAAACCTACCAAAATGTCATTTTTTTTGTTTTTCGTCAACTCTCGACGATGACTTTACGCGAGTTCCAAGTTCTTTTTTCAAACGAGTAACAAAATAACTGGAACATTCGTTAGCAGCGTTCTGTCAACCTGGAACAGACAAAAACACTGTAATGAAGTCCGGTGGTGATTAAAATAGTGGGAGGAGGGGAGGGTGCAACTTAGCTGCCAATTCATACTGTTTCTTCCGTGAAACTGACCCACACCATAGAATGATCGTGCGAAAACCCCCAAACATGTCAAAAAATGAACGTGACCCATTTAAAAAAAAAAAAAAAAAGATTGATGGACCGTCCATCCGTCCATAGCAAATAATGACTGAAGTAAAGAAATGAAAGAAATGCGCAGCTTTTCAGAGCAGAGGCCCCAATGGCCATGACTACGGATAAAGTAGAAACACATTCATAAAAAACCGACGATTCATACTTTCCTCAATAATTATATTTCATCTACGAACTATTTTTTTAATAATACATTATTTGAATATGTACAGTAAATAGGGACAGTAATTAAAAAAAAAATCTTTGAATGGGTGCTAGCGATTTGGCAGGGGTGGAAGAAACGAGGAATGTACACATAAAAGTTGAAAGGTTAAAAACATTTCACAAAGTTTATCAACAATTTCTTTGACCTGATCGAATCGACGAAGACAGAAAGAACGAAGCGTGTGTAAACAACAACAAAAAAAGGAAAAAGTGTAGGGATCATGGTTTACCATGTGGTTGTAGAGCAGATGCAGCTGCCTGTTGATTAAACCTAACGAAAAGTCCGGACAACGTGTTACGAACGCCTTCGGTGGCCAGCGGACCGCATCTTGGTGCCGAAATGGTTGTCGCACTTCCGCTGACAGCATTATCACCGGCGTAAACGGCGTGAGCGTCGAAACCGTCGCTACTGCCTGTGAGAGTGGAGAGATTCAGAGAAAATGAGTCATTCGTGGGTGTACTCTGCAAATCTTTATAAAATACATTTCAGGAAATCTCAAAGGCTAGTAAGCTCAAAGGTTCGGATATCGACGAGTTCCTATTGAAGGAGGGGGGGACATGAAAAATTAAGACTGGCACAAACGCAAATTGTTTCGCCATAAACGGGAGACGAAGAAGTTTTCAGACCGATAAATTCGGTTCGATGAGGGTGGAGGCAGTTAGTTGGCGCTTAAACTCGATTTTTATAAACAAGGGGGGGGGGGCTCTCTTTCAGAAAGAGCACTCATTCGTGACTGTCACTCAGGTGAAAAAATTCTGATTCACGGCTAAAATTGAGAAAAACTATCATTTTCTTAGAAGAAATGTGATTTTAGAAAATTACGTAATAGCGCTAATATTTTTTCAATAAAAAGCGTTAGTGCCCGATAATATTGAGACAAACCCTAAACTTCGTCTTGTTTAGATGATGCCATTATTAGTATAATTCGGCAACAGAAAAAGTCCGAATCATCCTCCGAAGCCTAAATCGGATTTTTTCTGTTGTGGAATAATTAAACTCTGAAATTACTAAAATTGTGAAATCGTTAATTCACGAATAAAGTTGAGAAAATGTTAATTCGCGGCTAAACCGTGCTAATTTTAAGCCAAAATTTGGAGGAAGCATTCATTCAGAGCTAAAATTGGGAAGGCGCATCGAGTCAAACATTGAGAAAAAGCGCCAATTACGGTTCCGTCTGAAATTAACGCGGAGCGCTAATTCACGGCTAAAATTGAGAAAATTGCTAATTCGCCACTAAAATGCTTTAATTCGCGTCTAAAATTGAGAAACATCGGTAATTCGAGGCTAAAATTACCAAAAAGCGCTAACTTGGGCTAACATTGTGACTAAGCAACAAATATCGTTATTAATTGGAAAAATCACTAAGTTCACGGCTGAAATTGGGAAAATCGCTAATTCACAACCAAAATTAGAATAACAAAAAAAAACCGCAGAATCACGGCTAAAATTTATTTTAAAAACCACCAATTCGCAGCTAACATTCACACGGAACGCTAATTCACGCCTAATATTGATAAAATTGCTAATCCGCTTCTAAAACCGAGAAAGGTGCAAGTTCGCGTCTGAACCACGCGACGGCCTAATTTGAGAAAAATCGCCAAAATTGAGAGAAATCGCTCATCAAAGGTCAAAATTGAGGCAAAGCGTCCATTCAACCCTAAGAAATTGGAGTATAAAATCGCGCATGAAATTGAAAAAAACGTTAATTCAGGGCAAACATTGAGAGGATTGCTAAAGATTTTTAGAGGATTGCTAATTCACGGCTAAAATTGCCCAGCAGAATGGCCGAGGTCGTTAGGGCGTCGACTCTCAATGTCCAGGTATCGTCTGCTGAGTGGGTTCCATTCCCACTGTAGGCTGGATTATTTAAGGAAAAATGATAACCCACGTGAGAATAGTAAAGTGTGTGCTTTCGCCCTCGTCCACGACACCGTACGGTAGTTGGACGAAAGGCACGTTGAATTACCACGGCTAAAAATTGGATGAAAATGACCATTCGCGGCTGAAAATAAGAGAAGCGCTAATCAACGGCTAAATTTCAAATTCAGGTTCAAATTGATCAAATGGCGCTGATGCACGGATAAAATCCGAGCCTCTAATCCGCAGCTTATATTGAGAAAAATCGCAAATTCGCTGCTTGCATTGATAAAAATCGCTTATTCGTATACTGCAATAGTAAGAAAAGGCGGTAAAGCGGTAATCTACAGCTAAAATTGATAAAAAGCGCTTCAATTCGCGGGTAAAATTAAGAAAAGCTGAACCGCGGTTGAATTTGAACAAAACCCCGCTAATTCGCGTCTAAAATGAGGGAAACCACTAACTTACGGATAAAATTGAGAAAAAGATAATTCGCAGCTAAAATAGAAAATTGAGATTCACGGTTTATATTGAGAAAAACCGCGTATTCATAATAGTAGAGAGGAAAGGCGAGAGTTGGGAAAAGGCACTAATCAGACACTAAAATGAGGGAAAACGCTAATTTATGGCTCAAAATTGAGGAAAAGCTAATTCTCGGCTAAAATTGAGAAGGCTAAAAATGAAATTGAGGCAAGCGCCAATTCGAACCTAAAATGGAGAAAATTGCGAGCAATGAGGGAATTGGAGTTAGCGGTTGTAATTGTGAAAATACGCGGCAAAAAAGAGAAAAAGCGCTAATTCACGTCTAAAAAGAAAACATAGCGGTAATTTGGACCTGTAATTGAAAATTAGCCAATTCGCGGTTAGAATTGAGTGAAATCGCTGAAATGGAGTAAAATTCTAAAATTGCGGCAAAGCGCCACAATTCGCACCTAAAATTGAGAAAAGTGCTAATTCACGGCTAAAATTGAGGCAATCGCCAATTATTGCCAAAAATTGGGGGAAAATGGCGGTGATGAGGGGGGGGATGTTAGTTCAAAAAAAAAAGAACAAGAGTTTCCAAACAGCTCAATGAGTGTTGGTGTAAAGCTCTCAATCGGTCTTCCACGATCCGAAAAGAATTGTACTTAGGTGCGGTACAGTCTCCGGTTCGCCTAGACCTTCAGCACTCATCTACCCAGATATTGAGCTGAGGCTGACCAAGAAAGTTATTGATGTCGGGTCGCCAACCCAATTTTCCAATTTTAAACATTTCACGAAGAAGGAGGGGGGGGTGGACTTAGTATGGCTTAGTTTATGGTCAGACGCTTGGACGGGTGCGTCCTGCAAGGCGGAGCTGATACGGGTGGAAATTTCAAACACGATTAAAATGAACATACCACTGGGATAGAAGACAATTTGTTTGGGATCTAATTTTCCGTTGCCGTTACTACATCGAGCAGCTGCGACTTTCAGTTCATTCCTTAGGCTTTCTATCATAGAGTAGACATTCTGGTCTCCCTGAAAAATGATGGAGAGTAAGCACCAACGAAAATTAAAAATTATAATTTCATTACATCTTTATCCGCATGAAGAGCCAGTAGTTGATGAACTCGTATAGGCAACTTGTTGAATAAGCAATGCGCCAGTCCACCCAATTGTTTGTTCAATAGATCCTCGGGCGTCGGTTTTGGAACAACCGTGGGTTGCGAGTGATGGGGAATGTGGTTCGAACCACCACCGCCACCACAAGAAACGGGAGGATTTCTTCCAGAAGGAGCGCTACTCGGAGGCCCGCCTCCCACTTGACCCGGGACAGGAGGCGTATGATTCAGAGGTGAATCTACGGAGGGGCCAATGGTTCCGTGATAGGGCGGCCGGCGAGAGTTGAGTCCCGCGGCTTCTATTTTAAGAGCTTTTGACGAGCTGAAATGAGAGTAAAATAAAAATTGAGAAATTTGCAAAGAATCGGAAAAGTAAACCGAGGCAGTTAAGGCATTCATTCAATATTTAATCAGAGTTTCTACCATTCAACTTCATGTCCATCACTTTACCAAGTCTAACACACTGAGATCACCTAGGCTAGTTTGGTTTGATGTTTTGTCCAACCTACCAAATTGCGTCAAAAATTGAATAAGCCAGAATAATTCAGCAATGAATGAGAGGAAGGCAAAACAGCCGTTTTTCACACAAACCGTCACCTTCGCCTAGAAATTGGGAAAGTGAGAGTAGGCGAAAATTGATAGTTCATTAGGACTTCCCCAAATTTCCCTGGAGAAAGACTACGACATCAGAAGAAATATTGTCGTACATGATATCCCAATCCCTCCCCCCCTGGTGTAGAAGAGATCAATGAAAAGAGCATTCATGACACGAATATACATGCTTTCATCATGATAATATAATTATAACAACAAAAAATAATAAAATAAAATAAACACAATACCTGTCTAAACTAGGGCGGTCATTTCGTACTTTAATAGGGGATCTGCAAAAAAGCAGCAACTTTTTGCAAAAATAATAATAACAATAATAAAATAAAAACACAAATTTAAACAAAAGTCTTCTTTCAATAAAAAAAGATGCGTATGCCATGCACCAACGTGAATTTAATAATCAATTAGCTCATTCTCATTATACAAGGTCATGCACTCACCCTCCAGAATTATCACAAGTGTCTTCAGCCCTAGCACGAGGGGCCGCTTGGAGTTCGGCCTGCTCCTTCATTTGTTTCCGTTTTTGTTTGCTCCAAAGCTCGTGACAGTCTTGCCACGTCGGTAGCTGCGGGGAGACCATTCTATAGAGGAAAAAACAGAAATGAGTTGATTTTTAAAATTATTGAGAGAAGGTGAAGTGCACATGAGAATGTTCGGATTCATTATTTTCTACGACGAGCTAAGGCATTTTTCTTCATCTTCATGGTTCACGTACGTGAACACGGGCATTCGACTGGCTAAATGATTTATAACTTAAGTGGTAGTTGATTTTAAAGTAACATAAATCTGTGTTTGCTATTCCTGATCTCAGTAAACAAGATACCCCAAGATGAAATCATGATACAACCTTAAACTTTAGTTTTCAACAATCAATTCATTGATGACACTGTCAAGGCCCCTCGTAGTCAGTTTGCGATGTTTTTTACGCATCCCCAGTTTAGAGGTAAACCTTAGATTTTTCTGGCTACGCTGCTTGCAATTTATTTCAACTGCAATACAAAACAAACCTTCAAAAACGTAGGTTTTGGTTAAGTCAGTGCAATTTTATTAAAGTGATGAACGATTTTGTTAGGAGGCGAGACAATCTAAGGGTGCAGGAGTGCACCACCCAGGGTAACCAGATCTAAAATTTCTACTGGAGATCTGCATTTTTAGCTGTAGGCCTACAGTTATGTGTGTTGATCTCCAGTTTTTCGTGAGCTTCTACAGATTTTTCAGTTTTCCCACCAATATTAAGTGGAAAATGCCCAATAACTGGCTATTTTACGATCCTTATTTGAAAATTGACAATATTACAGTTTGTGATGGAGTGGGAGGAATAGTAAAGCTTACCCCCCTCGAAAAAAATTAGCACGCCCGTGAAAGTCCAATTTGTTCTTTCATGCGGGGAGTGTTTTGAGTAGCCGACTACAGTTCAAATTGGCAATGGCGTAGCCCGGAGAGGGGAAAGGGTGAGCGTCTGCCCAACCTTCTTCAACTCGTCTTTGTTCGAAACCAGGTACAATCGCCTACTGTAACTTTACCCCCTCAACTGGCCTATTAGAATAATGAAGCTTAATATCTTGGCGTTAAAAAACCAAAATAATCTTGAAATTTCGCCCAAAAAACATATTTTACACATCTAAAATTTAGAAAAAGCGTTATTCCCAGCAAAAATTGAGAAAACGACAATTCACCGATAAAATTCAGGAAAAGCGCAAATTTACAGGTACAATTGAGGAAACACATTTCAATTTTACCTGGATTCGCAGGTAAAACGGAGAGAATTAGTCACAAACTTACATCATTCAGAACTAAATATCAGCGAAACTAAAGTTTCGGGTCTTAATAATTAAATATCCAGCAAATTGCAAGTTTATGGTCTTACTCTTCGCGAAATTGCAAGTTTCAGGGTCTTTTTCTTTAGAGGCCGCCGACCCAGGGCTAGCCAGCCGCGACTCAGAGCTCAAAATGTGTGGAATTGCCAGTTTCGGGTCCAATTATCGGTGAAATTGCTAGTTTCAGGTGTTTATTCTCGTTAAATTGCCAGTTTCTGGTCTGCATTTCCGCGAAATTTCGAGTTTCGAGAATCTTTTAAAGAGGCCGTGGAAAGCTGTGGCTAGCCGGCCACGGCAGTGCTCAAAGTCTTCTGATAGACAGTCGTATAATTGAAACATTTTTGACTACAGTTAAATTTGGAACTTTCTTGTCCGAATATTCACGATTTTGCCAGTTTCACGTCCTAATTTCTGCAAAACTGCTAAGTTTCAGTGCCAGGGAACCATGGGCAAACCGGTCCTATTGCGCCTTTGACTTTATTTGCAATTTAAATTGAATGAGTTTGCAAGTTGGGGTCCTAATTCGAGAGAAATTACAAGTTTCCTGGCTGAATATACGCGAAATTGACAGTTTCGAGTCTCAATTATTTCAAAAATGCAAGTTTCGGGTCTTAATACTTCCAGCAAAAGGGTCGCTTAATTTGGGGGAAAAAGTTTGCAATTTTTGTTTTTTGCGGACTCGGACCCCGGCGACGACCGACCGTGACGTAGGCTGAGGAGACTCACACCGCCGTACGTTAACAAAACTGCAACATTTTGTAGGCAAATATCCGTGAAATTGGATTTTTCCAGGCACAATTGTCACGAAATTGCAAGTCGGTGACCCTTGGTTATCCGGACTGCGCCTATACCCTGACGAATAGAGTGTAATTACAACATTTAGAGATGAATATTCTCGAGTTCTTATATTCGGGTGCTAATTTGACCACATTTTCAAGTTTTCTGTTTGAATATGCGCAAAATTTAAATTTACGGACGTTAATTTGTTGAGTAAAATTGCAAGTTCAGGGCCTAAGAAGTGTCGGGGTTTAATTTAAGCGAAATTACAAATATTTCGTCCTTAATTTCTGCGAAATTGCAAGTTGCGGAACCTGTTTTTAAAGGGACCGCTTCCCCCGCGGTCCAGCCGGCCCCGAAGCCACCCGGAGCTTGATGAGCAATCATAAAAGTATATTATATCAGTGAATTCCCGGCAGAATATCCGTGAAATGGACATTTTTGGGACTTAATTTCAGTGAAATTTGCCAGTTTAGGGTCTTAATTCAAGCAAATTTTCTTGTGGGCCTGTTTTGTGGCGGTGGAAGCGAAGCTAGCCGGTACCAAAAGCCTGACGATTACCAATGAAACCTTGATGGGCTTGGAAGTTTCTTGGCTCAATATCCACGCGATTGCATTCCAGGTCTTAATTTCGGAGAAATTGCGAGTTTTAGGGCCTTTTTTTTGTGACCAATCAGCGCCCGGGCACCTTAGTGACATTGAAATAGAGCTCAAAACTCATCGATTCACCATTTGAACAGGAATCGGCTTCATCGGACGATTTCTCTTTCATACTCCCTCGATTAAACTAATGGAGAGGACAATTGGATGAATCTATTTTTGTGCAGTTGGAAAATTACTAATAATTAGACAATTTCTGATTTTTAAGACATTGTTAACCTCCCAAGTAGACATCTTTTACTTAAAAATAAGAATTAATGACCTAATGATCGTCACTTCAACTTGAAGCGTGTTTTAAGCCATATTAGCGATCGTTTCTATTTTTAAACAAGAAACGTGCAAACTCCTGACTTATATTTATTTTTCCTGTTCACCATACGGCTGTCATCGCCTGAAAAATGCGACAACACCAGTAAAATTAACCTCAAAACAGGGCGAAATTCAATTTTTACACCCGGTTGGGTTCAGTTAGTAGTTAAAACCCAACTGTGACCCGTAAAAGCTGTAAACTTGGGTTTTAAAGACTATTGTGAAATTGGGCCTAAAGTAACAATGTGGCTGTAGACTCCGCCTCAAACGAATGCGAATGTTTTCACCCATTCGCAATGGAGGGAAAGCCTTAGATTTATATACCTACGCTGCTTGAGATTTATTTCTCTTAAATACAAAATAAACCTTCAAAAACGTAGGAGAACCACGTAAAGCCATTGGGAAAGTTGTCTTACTTCTATAACCATTTAAACCACCAGACCATTTAGACCATTTAAACTGTGGTGAATCGTTTAAAAAGAAAAGGTGAACTCACTTGTCCGGCACGACGTTCTTCAGCCAAGTCGATTTCAAAGCGCTTTCTGCCGTTATCCTTTTGTTGGGGTCAAGTTCCAGCATTCTGTCGAGAAGGTCGAGAGCCGTGGGTGGCATGAAAACAAACTCCTCCCTCAAACGACGTCTGTGGACTTTTTTCGCTTTAAGCATATGATACAGAGGAAGTTCGATCACAGAAGGCCAAACGGCCGGTGTGGGCGTTCCACAGAGCCGGGATATGATTTCGAGTTGAAGCATTTCGTTGGGTTGCTAAATAAAAAATTAAATGAGAGGTCAGTAGAACGATTAAGAGAGTTAGAAAAAAAAGGCAGAAGTACCTGAAACAAAGGCCTTTTAAGGAAGAGCTCTCCTAGGATACAACCACACGACCAAACGTCAATAGACGGGCCGTAACGTTCCTCCCCGAGTAACAGCTCCGGCGGTCGATACCACAGAGTTATCACTTTATTCGTGTAGGGTCGCTCGCGGTCTTCGGCGTTGTAGAGTCGAGCGAGACCAAAATCCGCCAGTTTGACTTCACCGCGATTGTTCATTAGAATATTACTACATTTAATGTCTCTGTGAAGAAAGTTTTTCTTGTGGCAGTAATTGAGGCCTTCGAGAAGCTGTCGCATGATGCTAGCGTTGTGTTGCTCGGCAAATTCCACCATGCCCGACTCGAGGAGGCCCATTAAATCGTGATCCATGTACTCGAACACTAGATAGAACGACCCTTTGTCCTGAGCAGAAAGAAAAACAAATCACACGAATTACGATTTGTGGGGAAAACTCCCAGAACAACTATTCAAGTATCATGAAACTCTCAAAAAGTCCTTTCAAAGGCTCAGTGTGGATACAGCAGGCATAGAATCAACCAATAGTTAAATCGGGACATACCTGATCGTATGCATGCTGCGTAAAATGAAAGCATACAAAATATTCAGTTCACTTCAAAAGGCGAATTTCTTATTACAGCTTTAAAGGAATGAGGATTTTTTTTTTTTTTTTGACCAGCTTCAATTCTGAAGTCCAGAAGTAGGCCCAATATAGTCATGCACTTTGGATAAGTTACGAAAAAGTAAATATCAGAAACGTGGACGTAATTTTCACGCTTATTCCTGGTCTCAGTAGCTTGTGAGGGCAACAACTCGGATCTGAGGCAGAATTGGCCATTCTGTGCCAACAAAAATCAGTCCCCGAAGCGACAATTACCTGCTACTGCCGTTGGTGAATGCTAATTCCCTCGACTATGATCTACTGAGTTTCGGGGCGGAGGGGGAGGTTAAGTAAAAAGAAAATGAGATTCAGGGACGCCAGTTTCGCCGGTCGAGGAGGCGTTTCTGGCAAATTGCCACGCCACAAGACACCAAGTGATGAATAACAAGAATGGGATGTCACGTTTCCCATGAACAATTACGTAAATCACGTGATAGTGCGACAGACAAACATGAAGTCAAACAATTTTTGTAAGTCATATAACGTGTGCAGTAGTGCGATTCTGCAGCACTTCAGCACTGTCGGCCCTAGTACTTTGACAGTTGGCTGAGAACTCCGAAAAGTGTATGGCCTGAGGCTGCCATACCATAGTCAACTTTTGGGCCTCACAATGCCGATTCTGGCAAATCGGAGGGAATTCACTGGGGAATCGATCGTTACGTGGCCGAGAAACAGCTGAAGGAGAAATTCAACGGTGTGCCGAATTTGGAGCTAAAGTTCCTTTCTACGGAGGGGGGGAGGGGCATGCTATAGAAATAAACGAATACAGCAGAACAAAACGAAATCCTGTATCTTTCAATGGGGCTTTGGGTGAATGTTAGTGCAGAGGTACGTAGCGTTAAGCCAAAGCGCATGTCTGTACCCGCTAATGGACTTTGAAGTGATTGAAGTTTTCAGCTCATGCTACGGGCGAATCAACTGATCCTAAGTACAATAGGGGGGGGGGATCAATTTGGGCGCTCTCACCTTCTTAAAATCCAGGGCATCTTGCTTGTCCGTGACTATTTCCCGGAGGTTGACTATGTTCTTATGATTAAGCTGCCGTAGAATTTTAATCTCTCGAACAGCAGTAATGGGAAACCCTTCCTTCTCATTTTCCAGTCTAACTTTCTTTAACGCAACCAGATCACCTGCGCGTAAAACGAAATGACTGACTCAGAGAATATTCAAATGCAGATGGAGGATCGCTTTCTTACCAGACTGTCTGTCTTTGGCTTTGTACACTTGACCATAGGTTCCCTCGCCGATATGAGCGATGACTTCAAAGACGTCCACACATCGTTCACCCCAGGCCCGGCCAGGAGGTATCAGTCGATTTTTCGCCTTGTGCAGAATTCTGGGTCGAATTAAACGCCCCGTGCTCTTTCTGCCTCTGTACTGGGAGCTCGCCGGGCTCGATGGAAACGAAGACTTTCGAGACCACGTGCTACTGCCATGCGGAGGCGTGCTGGTCAGATCTTCGTCCCCGGTGATTTCATCGCCACCTGGTGAGAGAAAAAAAAAACACTCGTAATATTCGAAATTGAAGGGAAGAGAAGAAAGTCATACCTGACATGCCAGGGGGAAGTGGCAGGTCTTTGATACTCTTCTTACTGGGAGCTGGTGGAGGGGCCGTCGTTTGAATAGTTGGAACGCCACCTGGGCTGGGAGAGCCACTGGGAGGCGAGTCTATGTTCTCCAAGTCGTTTTGGTTAATACCCGGAGGAAGTGGAAGCTTCCCGGGCGTTTTTGTCAATTTGAACGGCGCAATTGTTGGAGGGGGTGACGGAGGTTTGGAAGACACGGCAGGAGGCGGTGGTGGGAGTGGAGGTGGTTCAGAGGACATGCTGAGAATATCGGAGGATGGAACAGGAGGAGGAGGAATAGACGTAGGCGACAACATGCCAAATGGTATGGGAGGAGGGGGATTCATCGGTTGATGAGTGATTAGGCCGGCACCTTCTGGAGTCATGGGTTGATCGTCAGGTATGGGAGAATGGTTCATATCACAAACCATCATGTCGTCCCCTTCGAGACCTCTTGAATCCGACAAAGCTGGCGCAGGAACTGGGGGGACCGCCGGGTTAGAAGACGAATCTAAATTTATGGTCACATCCTCTGGTTTCTCTTTTTCAGGTGTACTAGCCTAAAACAAAACGATAAATTCATTAACCTTCCAATTAAATATAATTATAATCCGAGAAATTACCTCTTTCTTCTCAGCCAATTCAGCGAATCTCTTCATGGCTAGCTCCCTCATATTTCGGTCCTTGACCAACTCAGCGAACAGGGAAGTTTCACTCATTTTCGTCTTACCGGCTATCTCTTTAAACTTTCTCATCGATGCCGGCGATTGAGACGGAGACACCGTCGGAGAAGTCGGTTCAACGCCCCCTCCTCCCCCACCACTGCTGCCGCCTCCTCCTCCTCCTCCTCGTTCACCGCTCCGCTTGGACGCTCGCCTGCTCGACGTACTCCCTTGCGACCGCTCGATGACAGTTACCGACGGCGACCGACTGAGAGGCGAAGATCGCCGATCGTGATGCCTCGAAAGGGAGCCATGAGGCGATCCACGTCCTCCGTGCCTTTGATCACTTGGCGGAGTACGACTAATGTCTCGTCCTCGATGGGAATGAGGAAGAGGTGATCGAGTTCTGGAGCGTCTCCAACTTTTGGAGCGTGACGACGATCTTCTAACCCTAAAACAACCAATAAAATGTAAACGGAACTACAGGAGAAATTCTGAACGTTAATTTTAGTCATCATTAACGGAATTAATTTTTAGCGTGAATTCAATGGCAGACCTAAGAACAAAAATTCAGTCAAATAGGAATGCTGAGGGACAAATATTCAATACCCAACATGATGTGTCCCATCAAAACCCCTAGATCCTTCCATACTTTTCTTTGTCACTCAACACTTCTACTTGTCCAGTTTTCAGCCAATAATGTTTAGAATATTAAATTTAGCCACGATGAACACACAGAGAAAAATATAATCTTACCTAATAGTGACTCTGTAGTGGGGGAACGGTAGAAAAACACAAAAAACAAGATTAATGTAATAATAGAATGTCCCCGTAGGTAATAGGTTTGTTCATACCTACCCACGAACCGTTCGGGAATCGTCCTGCCTGCATAGAAAGCAAAACGTGATTTTTAAGCAAGTCTCTACAAAGGCAGTGCGATTTCCAAGCGTTTATAGAACGGTTAGAGTGCAAGTTTGACCAAACCTAGAGTTCTAACGAAATTCTAATAAAATAACACCTAAAAAAATAAAAATAATAATAAATTAGGGATGAGAACGTACCTTAGAGGGCTTTTTGATCTTGTTCGACTATGATGACGCTTTTTTTTATGTTTGTCTTTCATTTTGTCTCGCCGTCTTTCCCTTTCACGACTATCGCCTCGTTCCTTTCTCCTTTTTCTCGAAGGTGAATCGTCTCCAGCGGGACGGCGACTTGTACTGTGGTGTCTTGCAGGTGACAACCTGTCCCGATTCCACCTTAATAAGTTCAAAGAACAATGAAATTTGCACGTCAGAATCTTTCGAATAGCCAGGTACCTGTAACGGTCTTCTACCGATGGAGACCTTCTTGAGCTCCGATGCCTCACGACAGGAGGCGTCGGGGAATGACGCCTTGAACTCCTCGAGTGCCTCTCCCGAATCAGTGACGATTCACGGCGGGGCGATCTCGAACGTTTCCTCGACGACCGTTTGACTAATTCAGGTGGCGTCGGTGACCGTCGACTGCTTCGATACTCGTTGGTCTTCTTGCTGGCCGGCGGTGGTAGGTGACGAGGAGATGGTTCAACGGCTGGTAAAGGGCTCGGCGTTCGAACGGGCCTTTCACCCTCTTCTAAACTTCTTGGCGAGTCCAGGAGTCGAACTGGTTTGATCGGCGGCGTCCTGGACACAATGGGAGACTCGCGATCGTTGTAGGGGAGTGACGCGTGTAGCTGGGGAGGGGTCAACGAAGCACCATTTTTAGAATCACTGACGCCGAGAGGTGGATCGAGGAAAAGCCTTTCGCGTTCTGTTTCAGGACCTTGACGGAGTTCTAATCGCCTTAACTCTTCTTTTTTAAGGAGCCTAATAAGAATTTTCTCTTCTTCATCTTCCTCGCCACCCTGTTCAGCCCGCTCTCGTTTCTTCTTTTTCCGTTTATGACCACTAGCACTAGGACTCCTCTTCGTTTTAGATTGTTTTTTACTTTTCTTTTCCCTTGAAGGAGGCGGATACACAACATTAGCTGTTGTAGGTGTAGGGGACAACGAGGCAGCGCTGTGACGTCTCTGCGCTTTGGCCAACATCATCTCCCACCGCCTTTGAGTTTCCGGCGATTTCGACACGAGCGAGTCACGCGAATCGTTAGATATCCTCCTTTGGAAGGACCGACCACGAGCGAGGTAGTCCAAGTTGTCGCCTGGATGGCTGTCTTCGCTTTGAATCTCACCAGCTTCAGGGCTCGAAAGTTCTTCGCTACTAACATCCGAGTATTCAACAAGCTTTTTCTGCGTTGCAATCAGACTCTCGTCCCTAAACGGCCGCTCAGCGCTCCCTGATTTACTTTTCCGCTTCTTTTTCACTTTTTTATCAGGGTCCTTGGATCGTTTCTTCTTTTCCCCTCGTTCCATCTTCGAATTGCGCTTTTTCTTTTTTTTACGAGATGTTTCGTTCCTACTGCCATTATAGCTGGGCATTTCGCCTAGAAGGAAGAAAAGATACAGATTCTCGTTAGTACAGAAAAACTCGGGCTTCGAGTATATTTATACCACGCGTTTAAGCTGGGAAAGAGTAATGTTAGTAATGAAGAACCCTTCAGTCAATCCAAAACCCTCCACTCCCTTTTTACAAAACAAGCCAATATTTGAAATACACACCTTCCAGTAAGCACAGCTACCACCATTGTCACTCGTCTTTTTATTTAAAATACCCTTCCTGCAATTTTAAATTTCCACAAGATAAGAAATAGACCACAGAATTTCAAAAAAACGGTAAAAAGCTAACGTCTAATAACGAACGCATCCAAATAGACGTACTGGAACAATAAGTGCGCGAAGGACAATGTGCATGCTTAAAACAAACTTTTAAAAAGGTTCATCAGGGGAGAAGACCGTTTTTCCGGGGAAAATTCATTTTTCAGCGGTCAACAGTGCTGACCGGAAGGAGAAGGAAACTGCTACACGGAGCAGGACTTACAATTTTACTTGGAGTACAGAGCAGTCGAGCGTCATTAGGAACAGGACTTATCAATTGTCGCCCTCCTCCACGATAAACCAGTGCTTTAAATCCAGGATTAAATAAAACAAATCTATACTGGCCCAAAACTAGAGAGTTTCACTGTCAGGAGACTGAAAAAGCAATCGAAATTGTCCATAATAAAGTGGTTACGTCCTAAAATTTAAAATAAGCTACCGAAAACGGGCTATTCAACCATGAAACTTGAAATTTTGCTCTTATAATGTTTTTGTTTCATAATGCATGACCAAAAATTCCAGAATAATGGTCCAAATTAATCATTTATAGAAGCAAACGCGACATCCACTCAGCCCCAAAAGTCCAGTTCTAGGCTTCTAGAACAGAGTTACTATAGTTTTGAGGCAAACAAATTCAATTTCTGTGGCCACATAGATGGTTTCTTTTTGCGAAATTTCCAGATCTCCGGGATGATTTCTGTTTTACGGGACATGTTTTGAATATGCGTTGATAAATAGATCAGCCCAAATTGACAGTTTCTTCGGTAGACAGTGATATAATTACTCGATTAGACAATTCCTGAGGGCCATATTGACGTCAAGGCGCCAAAAGAGTAGGTGTCTGAAGCCAAACCTCCAGCTTAGGAAGGCTATAGGGGCTGGGATATCCGCAAAATCCCACAATTAAATATCCGCGAAACTGCACGTTTTCTGATCATTTTCCATGGGTGTAGGCAGTGGGGGGGGGGGAAGTTGCCCTCCCCCAAAGTCGAAAGCGAAGCCGTGGTGGGACAGCTGCTCCAACCCCCTAGATACCATCGAAAAGTACAAATCCTACGAGTGTCACCACATTTGGTTCACCATTTTCGCGGGTCCGGCTCACCACAAAACCAATTTCTCTGCTCCGTGAAATCACTGAAATTTCCGCGGGTCTGACTCTTAACAAATAATTCCTCGGATTTCGCCCACTAAAACCCCAATTTCCTGGGTTTTTGTTGCTAATGAACCATTTTCGCAGGCCTCTGGCTCACCGCAAACCGAATTTTGCGGGTTCCTATCGCTTAAAACCTCATTTTCATGGGGTTTTGCTAGCTCGAAACTCGACTTTTCTGTATGTTTTGTGAGGGGATGTGTTTTTTAACGTGGCTAGACCCCACCCCCACCCCGCGCATCAGTCAGACATAAGGCGTGTACACGCCTTAGAAGTCTTTCTGTTGTTGGTGGCGCGGGTGGTAGAGGAAAACCACTTCTGTCACTGATATGCGATCTTATCAGAGAAGCTGACCCTTTCCTAAGATCAAGAGTTGGCTACGCGCTTGTTGAGGACTAGAACTTGACAGTTTTCAGGCGAGTTGTTCCGATGAACAATTCATATACACAATGGAAGAGGTCCAGTTTGAGGAGCTAAATTTAATTACGGCAGTTACGCGTTTGAAGAGTTCAACCCCAGGGGATGAAATTTGTGAATGATAAAAAGAAATTGACTTCGAGGACGCCAGAAATTCACTATTTGGGCTTTGAAATTGTTGGAGCCGAAAACCCGAAATTTACATTTTGAAAGAACCAAATCCATGAAATTGGTTAGCTAACTGACCCAAAGCCCAATCGTAAACAGAGAAATCTGATAAATTGCGGTTCTATAGGGCGGTATTGTTGAAGGCGTGAACCCCACAAAACTATTCGATTTTCGAATAACGAAAAACTCACCAAATTGGCTTTTAAAGAAGCCAAAATAACGAAATTGATTTATCGATTGAGCGAAACCCTCGACATTACCATTTGAAAGAGCCCAGACCGGAGAATTTGTTTATATTTGGTTTTTGAAAGAGCCAAATCAATTTTTTGAACTAGCCATTTAACCTGCGAGACTGGTTTTATTAAGAGCAAATACCACGAAATAATGGCTTTAAAAACGTGAAAATTCACGAAATCGGGTAGGAAATAATAGTCCAAGAGCCAGCAACGTAATAAATGCAACCATTTGCATACTTTTCTTGCCCAGCACATAAAATCGAGAATAATTCCCTAATAGTGGGAAAAATTGTCTGCCTCCATTTGGACGTGACGAAACCGATGGCGAAAGATGCACTTGTGGGGAGAAGTAAGAAAAATTCCGGCCAGACGGCAAAGACATTTTATTCTCGTGATAACGCTTGGAAAATATTGGGAAATGAATATTACGTTTCATGCTAACGGGTCCTGAGGCAGCGAGCCAAAGGAAAAGTCGAAAATTTCTTTAATTTGAAGTACCGCTTGTGGGTGTCAGGGTATATGGGGCCTATTAGAAGAAGAGGGACGAAAAATTCTAGTGTCGAATCCGTTTTATTTATTCGATGCATTTTGAAAGATCCCATCGGCTGTAATCTGATTTACGGCGTATTGTGAATTATCATATTTCGTGGTGAAAGTAATCATAATTTTACACACGCTGCAGACTAAAATATTTTTTGGGGTGTGTTCTTACCTGAAGTGACACTGTTTTTCTACGATAGCATAAAAACTGTTCATCATAGATTTTTTTATTATATATATTTTTTTTTCAGATTTCTCATACTATTTTCCCCCAGAAAACAGTACCCTGACACCGAAAACCGATACTTCAAATTAGAGGGTTTTAAGCTTTCACGACTTTGCCATTGGCTCGACGCCATAGAACCTGATAGCATTTAAATGTAATATTCAATTCCCCATATTTTTCAATGCGTAATCAAGTGAATAGAACGTCTTTGCTGACGTCTGATCGGAATTTGTGTTACTTCTCCCCAGTGAGTCTTTGATGCCGTCTGCCACCGGTTTCGTCACGTCCAAATGGAGGCAGACAATTTTTCCCACTACTGGGGAATTATTCTAGATTTTATGCGCCGGGTAAGAAAAGTATGCAAATGGTTGCACTTTTTACGTCGCTGGCTCTTGGTCTACAACAAAAATGCGTGAAATTGGATTTTAAGGTGCAAAATTTTGAGGTGAAAATTTGGTTATGGAAGTGCGAAATTAGAGGTTGAAAATTAGTTTTTCGAATTCATTGAACGTGCAAAACTGATTTTATAAATAGCTAAGGCCATGAAAATTGGTTTTTGATCAGACAAAAATCCTCAAGTCTACGAAATTGGGTCCTGAAAGATCAAGAGTCCGTAAAAAATGCTTTATGAAAGAGCAAAACTCACGAAAATTGGTTTTAGAAAGAGCAACCCTCCACGAAATACGGTTTAAAAGCGTGAAATTGGGGGAGGAAATTACAAAAAAGCGGAAAATTGGGTTTATAAAGTGCCGAAATTCGAAACATTTGGTTATGGAAGAGCAAAAATCACTAGCAAAATGTGGGTTTGAAAAAGCCGACATTACGAAATCTGTTTTTTCGTCGTTCGTTTTTTGCCAAATTAGTTTTAGGATTAACCAAACTGCGAAACTGATTTTACAGGAGCAAACGCTGCAAAAATGGGGTTTTGAAAGAGAAAAATCCACGAAATTGGGATTTTGAACAAGACGAATCCGCAAAATCTAATCAATTTTGAAAGAGCAAAAATCCGTAAAATTGTGTGGGTGGTTCGACGGTCGAATGTTCTGGATGGGGTGAATGTCTGATTTATTTTATTATTATTATTTTACTTTTTTGTGAAATGTTTCGCGGGTGAAATCGCAGTCTCGCTCTCTAAAGTGGACTTGTATGGCTACAATCTTCGCGCCTGGGCAAAACCGAGTCTCCGAGAGGAGACCCGGCTCATACGTTAGGGCAGCAATACGGGGACTGGGGAGGTTGCGGCTAAGCCCTGCAGCTTGTGGTTGTGGTTGAAGTTGAGACCGAAAAGTAGGACCATTCTGAACCCGGAAAAATGAGCCGGGACGCTCTAAAAATGCAGGACATGTCCGGGGAAAATAGGACATGTGGACACCCTACTCGAGTACGTACAGAAACCTCGTTTTATAGTTTACGTTTACGCAAATACCCAGTTATTGACCGAATTCTAGCAACACCGTCCACAGGCCTTGCGAGAGGATCAATCTTGAAGAGCTTCAGATGACTCCGGTGCTACACTGGAAGGAATCAGCATCAGCTAATTCTGCATTTTAAAATCCCAAGTATTTTGGGTTTTCACTCCAGAAACCTCCATGTCTGGGATTAAGGATCTCAAAATTCATGGCCTTCGAAGCCCCTGAATAGTGGTCAGGTTTGGGGGGGGGGCAACTCACTATGATGTCTTCGAAACCTTATAAGCCACCCCCGTTCACACAGTAGTCGTTTTAATCCTCGAATATGACAAAAACAATATGGGTTGTTTGCTTTACGTAACAGTAACAACCATAATTTATGTCACCAGTAGCTTGGCAACGTTTACTATCTCCAGGGTGTGGCACAAGTAAACCAAGAACAGCATCTTCCAGATAATCAAGGACCCAGCAGGAACTATGGGCAAGGGACTTCGGTGACCGATTTGATTCATTTTAAGGAGTACGATACTACTGAAAACCTCTAACCACTAGAACCCTCCGGTTTGGCAAATTTAACGCAATGCCAGTCAATCAACTGGAAAGAGCGTGCTGAGAAAATAAAATTACCGCTCGTGTTAATGAGAAGATAGAACGTAGAGAGTAGAACCGATCAGAAGGGTACAGGCATTAATAAGTGGTTGTTGTGCACGATCTTTGCTACTTAATTATCGTAATAAAAATAATAGTGACATGGGCGAATTTATAATAAAAATAATGTCAAAATAATCAAAGATCAGTGGAACGAAACCACAAAATACTAAAGAGACACAAGAAAGGAAAGCTACTGCCTATCTAAACACGTTCGCCAGTCGCGAAACATGCAATGGTGCCCTTCTACAGCTAGTGGCGATTCATGCGAGCAATCAAATAGAATTAAAAAGTAAGCATTTGAATAAAACGATTGAAACAGAATTATTACTCACTTTTCGGTCGTATGGCGACGAAGTCGATCGACTTTGATTCACACGGCGGCGAAACCGAAGCCCGAAAAAAAAACTTCTCACACAGTTATCTTTCCGAATTTATGAACGGGTTTAAAATAAGTAAAACCATAAAAATAAAAGGTAAAAATTGGCTAATCCCGAAGGATGTCGGCCAATGGAGCAAAGTTATCGGGCCAGTCCTAGTTATGGGGTCTCGCTGCGGACTAATCAGAAAACAAAACTTTTGTAGAAATAATAATCGTGTAAGTGTTTTTTTTTTGTTAGTTGGGCAAAACAAACTTGAAAGCTTTTATTCTCAATATTTCCCTTGATATCCTTCGTCTTTTTTTGACAGGGAATTTAAGATTTAGGAAATGAAAATTTCATCCTGTTCAAGGGCAATGATCTACTTGAAAAACCACGTCGCTCATTTTTGCCCGAGTTTTCCCCTACGGCGTAAACCATAAAGTAAAAGCAAATGGCTGCCTGTGATCTGCAAAACGGTGGAAGGGGGAATGAATGTTCATGCTAGGTAGGGGGGGTTGCCACGGATCAGTGTTACCAAATTGTGTGAATGTGGCGAGGGTCGTCTCTAGTGACCGGCTCGGAAGACAAAAATGGGAGGGACACCGGCGACTAACGACAATTGTTTAAAATAATGCTGACCGACTAAAATAAAATGCAATTTGGCGGAGAGATCTCCATTAGTCCCAATTAGAGGCTTTTCCTATCGCTTAAGACAGGCTCTAGAACCAATAGTAATAATAATTATAATAATAATCATTTATTTTCATCTTCACAATGAAACCGTAACAATATATGCGTAACGTATATCGGGGCCCGGGGTGGAAATCTTCAAGAGGCACCTAAAAGTCTCTAATTATACATACCTATTCAAACCTCTAATGGTAACCGCTAAGGCCTTTTACTAATTGTAGCCAAGGCATTTCCTTATTTTAGGCAAATCACCACTATTTCCCCAACCTATCCGCCAAACAGCGCTTATGCCAAGTTTAAGCCGCGAATTTCTCCATTTTAGCCGCGAATGAGTGCTTTTTGTCAACTTTACCAGCGAATTAGCGCTTTTCGCCGCAAATTAGCCGCGGATTAGTGGGGTATTTCCACCCGCCACCTTATAGACATAAACATGCGCTTTTTCTCAACTTTAGCAGCAAAGTAGCTTTTTCATCCTGTGAATCAGCGATGTTTCTCAACTTTTCTCGAGTTGGCGTTTTTCACAAATTAGCGATTTTTTCTAACAGGGACCAGAGAATTAGCACTTTACTCGGATTGAGCTGAAAATTAGCGTTTTACTCAATATTACCCGCAAAATAGCGGTTTTTTCTAAATGTTTACGACAAATTAGAATTTTCTTGTTCACCATGGGTGTAGCCAGCGGGGGGCAGGGGTGGGCAGTTTCCCTCCCCTAGAATGAAAAATGCAGATTTCGTGGGGCAGCTGCCCACCCCCAAAATTCCAAAAATATTTTCCCTGATATCTGGCCAACAGAAACAAAAATGTATTATAAGTTTTTCAAACAGGTATCGTCTCTCCACAATAATTTATTTTATTACACAGGACCGGTTTCGACCTACTCTAGGTCATTTTCAACTGCTTCTAAAGAGATTATGTGAGGGGGAACCCCTTGTCAACCGATATAAACACGAGACCTCACCATTATTTGACCTAGAGTAGGTCGAAACCGGTCCTGTGTAATAAAATAAATTATTGTGGAGAGACGATACCTTTGTGAAAAACTTCGAGTCAATAACTCCACTATACCGCCCATACATCACTCCTTTGAGAGCGATTACGTCACAAATTTATTATATTTCGCTCCATAAAACCAATTTTGCGGATTTTTCTCACTAAAAAACAACACATTTTCGCACATCGGTTTCACCAAAAATCAAAAATTCGCGGATGTTTGTCGCTGACAAACCGATTTCGAGGGTTGGCTCAACTTGGAAACTGATTTTACTGATTTTTCGCACTAAAATCCCATTTTCGCAAGGTTCGACGCATAATTTCGTGTGTTTGGGTTAGCTCAAATCGTGTTTAGCCCGCTATGCCATACAGACTTATGGCGGGAGAGAAACTGCCAGCTCTGTTTACCGTCTCGCAGGTCTAAAACTTAAAGTTTAGCTCCAAAAGTAACACTTTCCGGGGTGGGGGGGGGAGAGAAGTTTCAATTTTTCGACATAAAATCCGAAATAGAAGGCTACAAACGACAGGTTTCCAGCAGATATTTATTTTTTGACGGATAGTGGCCGTTTCTGTGCAAATTTAGTCTCTGATGACCGTGAATTGACGCGATTCTAACCTCCAGACCCTGTTAGAAGCCTGCAAAAAGGCAATCGTTCATCTGTTATTTTCGCCAGTGAACCTGCCCACAGGCGAGGTGGATCCAGTTTTTCCTCAAGAGGAGTTGCGCGGTTCCCCCCCCCCCCCATTTAACTCGTGAATGAGCACTATTTGTAGCGTCGAATTGACGTTTTTCTTTAATTTTACGTGAAACTGAGTGCTTTTTCTCAATTCTACCTCGAACTATAGCCTATTTTCTTCATTTTAACCGTAAAAAAGGTCTCAAAAAACCGTGAAATAACGCATTTTTGATTTACTATTCTAATTACGGCCAGCACTGGACATCGCCTATAAACCGCGAATCGGTGCGTTTCTGTCAATTTCAGCCGCAAAAGAACAGTTTTTCCTCAATGTAAACTGTGAATGAACGCTATTTCGCAATTTTAGCCACGTCAATTACACTATAATCAACAAAAAACTGTGACAATTTTGCCAATTAATTTTCCCTCAATTTTAGCCGCAAATTCGTGCTTTAATCTCAATTCTGCCTTGAGAAATTCCCCCTTCACATTTCAGCGGCAGTGAAAATGTCCACATAATACTCATGTTAACGAATTTCATTAATTTTGATCCGAACGTTGCATCGCGAACCTTAAAATAGGTGTTTTGCTCAATGTGCCTTAATTTTAGACGAAAATAAGAACTTTTTCAAAAATTTGTGCGCTGAGTCGCCCTCTTTCTCGATTGTACCCGCAAACTTGCTATATAAATGCATAAAAACAGTCAATTATCACTTTTTCGCAATGTTCACCGGGTTGTTGGTTTGAGAAACCACGAACTGCGGTGCCTTTCTCTCAATTTTACCTACGTGAATGACCTCCATTTCTCAATTTTATCCGTGAATTGACATTTTTCCTCAATTTTAGCCGCAAATGAGCGATTTTTCTCAATTCTACATTGAACGCGCAATTTATTTTGTCAATTTTAGCCGTGAAAAGAGCTCTGTAAACCGTGAGTTATTAGCGCATTTTCTTTATTTCGGCCCGGACTTTGGATCGCGAAACCGCAAATTGGCGTGTTTTCTCAATTTCTACCGCGAAAAATGAGCAGATTTGTTTCTCAAGACGTGCGCCCCCCCCCCTCCCACCCAACTCTGAATCCGAGTGCCTGGCTGGCTGCCCACCCCTTGATCATGGACTGGCTACGCCCCTGTCACCTTAACCATACGCTACGGATCAGTATTTTTTCTTAGATTTAACCGCGAATTTGTTAGTTTTTCACCCATAGCCATAAATTGGCGCCCTGAGAAGGTGAGATGGCGGAATTAGAAATTCTTAAACACTTAGCGCTTTTTTTTCACTTTAAGCTGTGTAGAAGCGTTTTTAGCCTGTTAATTCGCGAATTTTCTCAATTTTAGCCACGAATTGGCGTTTTCCTCAATTTTTAGCTGGGAATAGCTCTTTTTCCCTATTTGAACTGAAAAAGAGTTTTTATTTCATTTATGCCGGGCTAATTAGTGAATGTTTTCAATATTAGCTGCGTTTTTTTTTGTTTTTTTTTTCACTGTTCAGTCCCACTTTGGCATTTTTTTCCTTCAATTGGATTAGCGATTATTGTTTAGTTTTAGCCTCGAACGTTTAGTGATTTTCCCCAATTTTGGCCACGGGTTAGCGCTTTTCCTCAATTTTAGCCACGAAATTATAGTTTTCCTCATTTTCAGCCACATATTTCATTTTTAGTAGCGAATTAGCACTTTTTCTCAGTTTGAGTTGAAAATTAGTGTTTTTCTTAATGTTAGCCGCCCTAATTAATATATTTTTTTCAATTTTAGCCGCTTGTTTTTTGGATTTTAGCCCCGCATAAGCAATTTTTTTCTACTTTCTGCTATGGTTTAGCGCTGGTTCTCAGTTTGAGCCTCGAAGAAGCTATACAGGTTGGCATTGTCTCAATTTCAGCCGGGAATCAGTGATTTTCTTCATTTTCATATTCGCGAAATAGCGTTTTTCCTCAACTTTATCCGGGAATTATTTTTCGCCATTTCAGCCGTTAAATAGCGTTTTCTGATAATTTTGCTGCGAATTAGCATGTCATTTTGCCACTTCAGTTGTGAATTTGCCATTTTGGCCCAATTTTAATCCTAATAAGCGTTGTTTTTGTCGATATCAGCCGTGATGTCTTTTTTTTAATTGTACAAACTTGAATTAGTAGCGTGTATTCTCAATTTTAGCCGCGGGTTTGGCCCAAAAACAACACTTTTGCACTGATTTGATTTCTACATTTTATCCGCGGAATGGCCGTCGTACACTGCGAATCGACGATTTTTTTCTCAATCTCTGTCTGCAAGTTGCATCGTGAAACCACGAATCAGCGCCACCAGAATAGCACTCTCGGGTGCTCAATTAATCGAATAGTCAGCCCACACTCTTTGCTGATATCACTTGTAACGTTATATTCTCCAGGTCGGATATAGACTGAAATTCGTATAGAAAGGAGCCAAATCGCTGTCCAACCTCTTCACATGAATGAACCTAAAAATCCTCATTTTTCCTTACTTAAGCTTTTCGGGGGCCCCGCCTGTCAGGGGGCCCGAGGCGGTCCGCCCCCCTCGCCACTACCTCGGTACGTTACTGTGTAGAAGATAAGTCAGGTCAACGAATTAATATTTTGATTTTAAGTCGAAAAACTCGTTCAAAGAATAAAACGAGTGCTCCAATAAAAATTGTTTTAGGGCTTTCTTGAAGCCAGAAAGGGTACTTCTCGTCTTCACTGCCGTCGGGAGATGATTAAAAATGTTGAGGCCGGCGCACCAAAGTGATTCAGCGAAGAACCGATGCCGGGGCCTTGTCGTGCGCAATGATTCCGCCGTTTTATTTACTATAAAACTGACGATTTTATCCTAAAAATGACGGTTTTAACCTGAAAACTTACTATTTCACCCCAAAAACTCATGTTGCATATCTAAAACTGACGATTTACCCTATAACTGGTGGTTATTTCGCCTCTAAAGTGATTATTTTACCCCAAAACTGTGTATCTCACTCCAAAACTGTATATTTTACTCCAAAAATTGGAAATTTCACCACCTGAAGATTTCCAGACATCGTTAACCTCAAAAGGAAACATTCACCCCCAAATTTGTGGTTCTACCACAAAACTGACGTTTTCGAACCCGAAATTGAAGTTTTTTACCGTAACATGGCTTCCAGAAATCATAATGGCGTTTTCCATTTCCATAAAATTCAGGTCTGGAGTCGAGCATCTTCACCATGAAGATGCCATTATAATTCTGAGAAGACGTGTGGTAATGCTTGGCTTCAGAGCGGAATTTTATGCAATGGAAAACGCTATAAGTCTTTACTACAAACTGGCGATTTTACCTTAAAAATAAATTAAGTTGTTTTACCTCAAAAATAAACATTTCAATAGAAACTGTGATTTTGGCACTAAAATGTCAATTTTACGACAATAAAGTGGCGATTCTTCGCGACGCGCGAATTGTCGCGCAAATTTGTAAATTGTAGGGCTTGAATAGCCAGTTTGGCCATTTTTACGGTGCTAACTGTCAGTATGGCTAATTCTATGTCGAGAATAGTCAGTATGATATTTATTTACCATTTTAGGGTCCGGTTGGTCAGAGCGGGAATCACCAATTTAGCCACTTCCTAGGTGCGAATGTTCAGTTTGGTCATTTTCAGGGTAGGAATCGTCTGTACTTTCAATACGCAAATTGTCCGTTTATCTTTTTTTTAGGGCAAGTTTCAGGCTCAAAAATGATGGCAGTCAGTTTTGACGATTTTATGGCTTGAATACCCAGTTTGGATATTTCTAGGGCGGCAATTTTCAGTCAGTTTTGCGAGGGAATAGTACGTCAAGCCAGGCCGTGGAAAATTCACAGGTTAGAAACGCCTCTACGCAGCTAATTTAAAAAAAAAAAAAAAAACACTAATTCGCGGCTAAAATTGAGGAAAATTACAAATTCACGGATATTAGTGTGTAAAATTTCTAATTTAAATGCGCACCTTCCCGCCTTCTGAGGGCAACTTTGTGGCTAAAATTGAGAAAAATGGCAAATTCATGGGTGTAAGTAAAAACAAAAATACAAAAAACCTCATAGGTTAGAACGATATCAATCAACTATGAATGGCATTTAGGCCGTGGTATAGAAAGTGAAAATCATAAAATCGTGTTTCTTTTTACCGCAGGCCCCTTTTTTGGCACCAACTGAGGGGGAACAAAATGATGAAAATGAAAAATGAAACAGAGTCGGTTTGGTTGCCTATACGATACGGTATGGGAAGGTGGACTCTTGTTAGAGGAGTTACTTGTAATTAAAATCTTCATCCCGGCCTAAATTTCATTCATAATTGATTGATATCGTTCTAACTTATGAGGTTTGACTCGATTGTCGCATGAATGAAATGCACTTTTCCCGACAGGCTGCTGTCGGAACAAAACTTTTTTCAGATTACGTTAATTTTCAGATCAGTTACATTAAGCCGGATACACACATGCGGTACTTGCCAAGAAACTAGCAACACATTGTTGAAATTCTCAGCTGGCTGGTTTCTAGGCAATTGCTAGAAATTGATTGAATATTTTGCAAGTTACTTGGCAAGTACCGCATGTGTGTGTCCGGCTTTAGGTTGAATGGTATGTCACTATTTCACCATTGCGGAATGCGGATTGCCTGGGTTCGAATCCGAAACAATTTTTTTTATCATTATTAATTTTTTTTTTTTTTTGTTCCTCCCTTTTTGGCCCACTTCAGGATTTTTCACTCAAGATTTATTAGGCTGTAGGCAAATAAAATAAAAGAGACGGCTCAAAATACAATGTCAATGAAATTTTTTGGTAATTGGGTGGTCCAGTAAGGCATAGCGTTAATTTAATAGCTCCCCTCCGCCGAGAACTCCCCTGCCATATCAACGGATTTGGTTCACTAGGCACTCATACGAAAGCGCGTTCATTTTTCATTACTAGAGTCAATTTTGGGGGCAATTGCAGCAACAGCCGTGCGGTAGCGAATTTTCAACTAATTCAAACCCTTCTTTCACACCGTCCCCGAGGACCGATTCATCTGGATCACGAACTCGTCCAAGATATTCACGCTATTGATTTTTAGACCAAATTTGGTTGCCCTAAGTCAAAAATTGCGACCGTCATCGTGCTAACAAGCGAGGGGCCATATATACATATATAGCAAATCGAACCGACCTCGGATTTGTGTTCTAGGGGTTCTGAAACGTGAAAAAAAGTATCACAACCCATATGTGCGACCATCAGGGCGAGACCAATAGTGCAATTTTTGAATGAAATGCACTAAAACACTGATTCGCGGCTAGAACTGAGAAGAAGCGCTAATCTATACCTAAAAGTAAAACAAAATTGCTAATGCGGTGCTAAAATATAAAAGAACCAGCTAATTTGCGGGTAATTTTGATACAATCAATAATTTCCCTGGCTAAAATTAAGGGAAAGGTTAATTTTCAGCCTAAATTGAACAATAAAAGTGCTAATTCGCTGTCAAAAATGGTAAGATTGCCGTTTTGCTGCTAAAACATCGGAAAACTTGTGGCTAAAATTAACAAAATTCGCTAATTCACGGGTTAGGAGCGCTACTACGCTGATAAAATTAAGAAAAAGCGCTAAGTCGTGGCTATAATTGAGGGAAATCACTAATTCACTGCTAAAATTGAGAAACATTTCAATTTGCGTCAAAAATTGGAAATACTCTTATTCGTGGCTTCCGCAGGCAATTATGAGGCTAAAATGAAGAAAAATCGCCTATTTATGGGTATGGGTAAAAACTCACAAATTCGCGGCTAAAACTGAGAAAAAAATATGGTGAACACAAAAAATGCTAATTTGCAAAAAGTTGGCCCGCTATTTTGCGGCTAATGTTGAGTAAAACACTTCAGAAAAACGCTCATTTTCAACACAAATCTGATTAAAGTGCTAAAAAATATATGAAAAACCTCTAATTTGCAGCTATAAGTAATTATTGTCTCATCAAAATACGAGCGGCAATGTTGTGCCTATTATTGGTCTACTGTAACTTTTAGTGCATTTCAATCTGAAAATGCACTATTGGTCTCGTCGTGATGGTGGCAAACATGGGTCATGTCATGTTTTTTTCACGTTTCAGAACCTCTAGAACACGAATTCAGTGGTCTCCAGGATTTATATATAATATATCTTTATATATACATGTATTTATAATATTATGGCCGTTTTCTTGTTAGCACGATAACTCTCGAAGAAATCAATTTAGCGGAACGCGCTTTGGCACAAAAATCAGTAGTCATAAGATCCCGGTCGGTACTGCATTTGGGCCAAATCGGTCTAGGTGGAGGGGGGAAAATAGTGGTTAAATGGTAAAAAAATCACTATAAATCACCAGTTGATTCTAGAAGCATCATATTCGGTACGTATACTCCATGTTAGAGTAGCCCTTGATTCCCATTTTATTTTTTTGAAAAAGTCGAAGGGGAGGGGGTGTTGCCCCCAGACTGGAAGTAAGCGTGTGGTCTTGTTAGCACGACAACTCTCGAGGAAATTAATTTAGCGGAACGCGCTTTGGCACAAAAATCCATAGTCATACGACCTCGTTTGGTATTGCATTGGGCCAAATCGGTCGACTTGGTTGGGGGGGTAATATGGCTTGAACTGGTAAAAAAATCACTACAAATCACCAGTTGATTCCAGAAGCATTATAGTCGGTATGATGATTCCATTTTGAAATAGCCTTTGATTCCCATTAAGTTCAGCTTAAACAAACCCGGCAGTGAACAGTACGAGGAAGGGTCAAACATTAACGAAACAAATCATGGTCTCAACATTATTACTTCTGGGACGGCTTAGGGTATCCGTATACGTAATGAAATGCACTCTTTCCGACCGCCAGCTGCCGGAGCGAATTTTTTTTTCATTATAGTCCTGGTTTCGTTGAATTACGAAATTTTAGGTGTTAATCTTGCAGATCTGCGTTTTAGACAGACCCAACTGAGCACTTAGCTAACAATCAAGGGGGTCGGACTGTAGTTCGCAGCTAAAATTGAAAAATAACGCTAATTTGGGGTTAAAGGCAAGGGTTTTGGAGGCAACTTCATAAGTGATATTGGGAAAAAGCCAAAAATTCTCGAACGAAAAGACAGCTGTCGAAATGTCAAAAAGAGGAACAGGTGAAATATTGTTCACTTCCGCTAACAAGTAACCAATTTGGTGGAAAGCCCGCTTAGTGCCTAATAATCAAGTAGGAAAAGGGAATAGGACTATAAAAAGAGAAGAAAGGGAATAAGAACACGTTATAATGCCAAAACAAGGGGGGGGGGGGCTCTCGGAAAGAATCAAAAAAGTTACTGAAAAAAAAAAAAAGAATTTTGTATTTTTTCTGTCATTCGTGTACAAGTTCTTTTCCATACCGCGGGAAATACTGTTAAGGTTAATAAACCCTTTCAAGAAAAGTTCATGGTATCTCTCCGTTTTGGCGTCAATTACAAAAAGGAATGAGTCAAATCGCTATACAATTAACGAAAAAAAAAGGGAGGAGAATTTCAGGACAAAAGTACCGTTTATAAATAAGAAAAAGCGGGCAACTTTGTTTGTATATTGCGCCACCCCGTGTATACGTTTTGAAAAAAGTGCAATATACACGTTATTACAGGGTATTGGTTTATTTTAAAACTTAAGACAAAAGAAAAGCTGTATTCAAGATAAAAATAAAAGAAGGGACGAATTGGGGCGAAGATTGTAGGTTTTTTTTTGCTTATTTCTGGAAGGTAAGGAACCACAATCAGTAACACAGTTTATAACTGGGATTATCAAGTTGAATTTCAACAAACCTCGTCTAATTTCGACTTCTTGTTGCCCTTGTTCTTTGAATTGGCTTGAGCCAGTTTCCTTTTTTTGTCCTCGACGCTATTTCTTTCCGGGCTTTCTTCGAGGTCGTCCAGATCTTCTTCGTCCAATTCATCTTCAATGTCTTCGTCCTCGTCGTCTTCACCCACGAGTTCACCGGCTAGTAATGGAAAAAGGATGACTTGATGAGAATACATAAAACTAAAGCGGATGATTTATAAAAACTACTGGGTCGGTTTTAAGAAGTTCAGTAAGCTTATGGTTGTAATCAAATTTGTATTCAGCCGCAAATTACCCAATAATATATCATCATGAGTTTATAGGGAAGAAAAAGAGGTTGGATAAAGTTAAAACGACTTACTTCCTACTGTGTGGTTGCCCAAAAGGTGGATAGGTCCTGAACCTTTTGCCAGAACAAAAGTGACTGGAGGATCGGGGAATAATAAGTCGAGAACAGCTTGCGATTGAGCCCCGCCGCCTTTCATGACGGCTATAGGAAATTTAACGTCAGTTTTGTAGCCCATGGCTTCGACTTCGACCACGTTGACTTCTCCATCTTTCGCTTCAGCACCTAGTACAATCTGGGGTGAAAGGACGAAGAGAGGGGAAAATATTAAATTGTGTCCCATTAATTTCAATGAGAGCAGATGGACACCTGTTTAACTAAAAGTGTGTGCTCTCCTCGCAGACCCTGAGCTTCATTTCCATCGGCGCTTTTCACCTCGGGGTCCCACGCTTCTTTAGGCTTGTTTTTGTCTAAGGTCAGACCTGAGACACAATAATGTAAATAGACAATTAATAAAATGAGAAATAGTCTTTTTAAACGAGGAATTCTTTTCATTCTGTTTCGGGGACCTCCATCACAAATCCGCCAACCCGAATAGAACACAAAGCAGGTGTAAATTTATTGCTTATTCTGACTTGAATAATTAAAACACGAGAAAAAGCAGTGATATTATAAGGGAGATTTAATAAGTATATAAGATGAAGAGAAAACAAGGAGGAAATATTGAGGAGGGACGCGTGTAGATGAGAAAATAGGGAAAAAGATTCGCTAAATCAATAAAATTGTAGTCAACACATACATCAATCAAGTAGAAAAATCGGGAGAATAATTTGCAAAACATTTTAGCATCCACGGAATTTCCAACAGTAAATACCGGGAGGAATGCTATGAGTCGGCATTGCGATCAAACCCAAGAGGGAAAAGCCGCTTATTGGCGTTACGTCCGCCGAGTGTAATTTACTCTCGAAGTACAGGAAAAAACGAAATAATATGCTCACCCCAAAAGTAGTCTTCAGTCATGATGTTTGAGATAAAATAGGATAAAACTTTAAAACGAATACTTCTAGCTCCACAGGAACAAATATTTTTCAACTCCAAGCCTTCAGATTCTAACCAGCGTGTTAGTTTTCAGTGGGGGGAACGCAGGACTCACCTCGGTTAAAATGGCCGGCCCGATTGTAAAGCCGAGACAACGGCAACGTCGACCGGGCGACATCCTTTGAGCGGTGGGGGAAAAGCTTTTTCAATGAAACGATAGAGTCAGACTGGGGAAACTTAGACGAGGGACGAAGTTGGAGGGTTCGGCAGGTCGGAGAAAAAAGGATCAGGGGGGAGGGTTTGGTGTAGAAGCGAAGAACCTACGAAAGTGAAAGGTGTTAAGGGGGGGGGGCACCTTGTTGCCGCGCTCATGAACGCTCATCCTTGAAAATCGGCTCAAGTAATTTCTTTCCTTTTTTTTTGTTTGTTTTTTTTTTCAACCACTTCAACACTGTTAGCCGGGTAACAGCTCACGAAAGAAAAATTCAAAATTCAACGGTTTCTGAGATGTAGCTTCCCGCCTTTTACCGAATGGACAGACGCTACCTTTAAATTACTATTTTTAAAGCCCTGTTCACAAGCTTTATGTATGCGTGATGTGCGGTCTGTGGACCTTGCCGAAGTTGAGCGATTTACTTTCCAAGTCATGTGAAAAATTCAGCAGGAATGGAAAATGTTACGGGCTCCACAAGCTTCTACTTAAATTATTATCTGTCAACTCTCTTTTGTTTTATCGGCGGTCCTTCGTATTGTCAATTGTTAATCCAATAAGGTAAGTCTTTTTAACTTTAATTAATCAATTCCAGTGGAATTTTTAAACAAATTATTATGTGATGTTTTTCAGTTTTTCATGCGTGCGAGTGACAATAGTGACAGATACCAGTTTTAGCCAAGTTTCGTTTAGTTCCGACCGGAGCGAGCGGTTGCGGTTTGGCTGACTCCGTACGGAGGCATGATGCTTCGGACAAAGAGCTTGTTGCGCTTGTATAAGATCATATTCATTGATCTACAAAAACAAAAAAAAAACAAGCAGCACAAGGACAGGGTAGCCTGACATTGCCTCTTTACTAAATTTCTCAGGTTTGTGTTTACATCTTTTAACAATTTTGTCAATTATGATTTTGTATAAAATGTCTCCGATTATTAAGTTACTAATGTATCTGAATTAGTAGAAGACGCACAAAGAAGAAGGGAGCACTTCTCCAGAGAGCGCCAGGCCCAGCCGTCGAGTCCCGAAATGGTGCTGGCACGTATAAACGCGAAGAGCAATGGCCATTGTATCAGTGCATGACGTTCCTGAACCCTCACATAGCAATGAGAAAGTGAGAGCTGAGAGCTACGAGCTAACTGTGTTGTGAATAATTCAAGGATAAGATTAATTCACGCTATGCCATTTTTGCACTGAGGTCTTTATCAAATATTGAAAGGGAGCGGTAACCCGTAGGTAGCCCAGAGAATGGCAGTCAGAAGAAGAAGAATAAGAAGAGTGCGCAGTCGACCCAATCGTCGAAATGAATGGGCAGAAGGTTGACAACCTTCAAGCCGAAATCGGGGGGGAGGGGGGCTCGCGAAAGCATTAATCTCTTAGATATCCCTACTGGCCATCAGGGCAGGGAAAATAATGTCGAAAATGGCAATGGAAGACAAATTTTGCGTCGAATGTTATTTCGGCAAAATGGTAACATCTCGCCTCTCGCAAATGAACAGCAAGGCCAAAAATGCGGCAATCACAAAGATTATACGCACATTTTGTTTTTCACAGTTTTTCGCCCATTGAAATACTTCTAACTGTCAAACTATACCGTCAACAGATGGAGAGCTCGAAGAATAGAATAAAACATAATTTTTATAATTTCATTGCACAGAGTATACATAAATATATGTATGTAGTCATATTTTAGGTTGCCGGAGTTTTGCGGTCCGGAGGTTTAAAAAACTGCATAGCATTGCGGATCTACTTAAATCATTTTCCGATTAAAATCCAAATCAAAATCCTGGATCTAGATCTGGATTTATATCCTTTTTCGAAGGATCTGGGTCTAGGATTTTAAAGGATCTTGGGAAAAAGTATTTTGGATTTCAAAGCAAGATCTTTTTAAAGATCCTTTTGCTTCCTTTCAACGGAAAAAATAAAAAGAATAGTCAGCTGGAAGTTTCAGCTCCACCCCGCGCTCATCAAACCAGCCCATGCCGCCACAGTGGCTGAAACGCGGAAAAAACCTCGAATTTCCAAATACCATTTATTTTTATTCCAAGCTTTTGTTTCTACTAGTTAACTTCCGGTAGAATATAGATATTATAATGATTTTGCGATAAAAAAAATTGTAGCCTTATTTTTATCATCATTTGCACCCCTATTTTCGCTTTTCACGTGGAAAGTTAAGCGTTTGAAGGACTTAATAACTTGGTATAAAACGAATTAACGTTCGGGGCGAATGAGTGTTTTTTTAAAATGAAAATTCGTTCGATCTAATGTTGGTTATTAAGTCATTGCACAACAACCGGATCGAAAGTAAAAATGTATGAAGCCTTTGCAAATTGTCATGAGAAAACAAATTTTTACTTTAATGCCATACGTTTTCGGACTTTCAAAAAAAGCTCCGCGAATCTCCGGTCCGGCTGTACACATTTTCGTTGGTAGACACCCAGTACGTTGTTCCCTACAAATTTGGTTACCGCCCGTGTTCACCACTTCGGTTTTACCATGAAGTCGATTCCACTGTGAAGACACGGCTTCGGATATCCGTGAGGCCGAGGGAAATTGTATTATAAAAAAACATTAAATTAAAATTCTAGAGACCACTGAATTCGTGTCTTAGAGGTTATGAAACATGAAAAAAACATGGCATGACCCATGTTTGCCACCATCACGACGAGGCCAATAGTGCATTTTCAAAAAGAAATTCACTAAAAGTGTTCGTCAATGTCCCCAAAAATGTGCAGGGACTTTCCTTCACATGTACCATGTAACTCGACAAATTAAGATCTAGAAAAATGAAGAAGCGCCTCAAATTAATTAATTAATTGATCTATTATTATTAAAATCTAAAAATGTATTGCTATTTTTTCACCTATTGGCAAAAAAAGTCTGCTGTATAAATTACAGTAATTCCACGTTATATGTTTGAGACATAATATGGTATGAGCAAACTAAAAGTTCGAAGGGAATATTAATATTTATTCAAAGAAGATCGCCTCAATCAGTCATTTCGAGATTTCATGCGTTCTTCGTAATTATTATTTTTATGAAACTCAAGTCTCAAGTTTTTTTTTATTTATTTATTATTATTTTTTTTTTTACATTATTGTTATACACATTAAGAACATGGCATAGTTTTAATGAAATTATTGTATTATTCTATCCTGCTGTTCTTCATGATGGAACTCACCGATACGATCGATTGACCATCTCAAAATAAGAAAAATCACTCAAAACGTGGCCAACTCTTGGAAACGGTCGGTTCCAGGAGCTTGAAAATGGTCTAGATTAATTCAGAAGGTCAAATTCCAATATATGTGGTCAACAATGGAAATATTTTCCAAGAATTGGTGCGCGCCTAGGGGTTTTTCTGGAATTTGGCTGTTTCCAACCACTGTGGCGTTCTCCCTGCCGTTATACTGCCGCTCGGTCAGCTTTTGCTTTTATCTTTCAATCTTCCACTAACCGAATCTACCATGAGTTCTCGTCCCCCCCCCCGTCAGGCACTTATCCGGGGGGGGCCACCGGGTCCGGACCCCCCCCCCAAATTTCAGATTTCTTTCCCATGTTCTGAAGGAGACTTTTTATTTTCAATTTCTCCGCTCACGCATTGGAATAATATCGCACAACAATGATAATAGTAATGTTAATAATAATAATAATAATATGTAGTTAAAAACTGAAAAGAGTAGGCATAGAGTGGAAATACCTCCCCCCTCCCGCCACGGCACCGGACCTATATCGGACCCCCCCCCCCCCAAGAAATGTTGGCTACGCGCCTGCCCCCCGTCACTCTTTTTAAACCGTGTTTGTTTCCATTCTTCGTTCGCAACTCGCCAGCGTGATTCATAAAGTTTTGTCGTTCTGATTTATCGCATTTTGTTATTCGTTCAAATTGCCGCGACGTGACGTGCGTCGGTGTGTCATAGACATGAGCAGCATCAGTTCCGAATTGAATTTTTAAATTATGAAAAAATAAATATCTTGGATCTTTAAAGGATTTCCAAAATCCAAGGATCTTGATCCCGATCCTTTTTCTATTCGAAGATCTGGATCTTTGATCTAAATCATTTTTTGGAACAGAGGATTTTGTATTTTGGATTTAGATCCAAAAAATGAGGATCTTGTCAAGCTCTGAAAAAAAGGATAATCCTATACCTGTAAAGGATAGTAGAAAGAAATGCCTTGGAGAACTGCGGTCATGTCTCTCCCCAGCCTATAGCTCACCTCACCTTCTGTACAATCGTTCCATTGCCGTAGGAACACATAGCTTTGAAATCAATGAGATTGCTTGGTAGGTCGAGTTGAACTTCTAGGGACCAGTTTGGGATGCTACAGTTATGCTATTAAAGTTTCGGTCCGTGAATAGGAATGAAGGGACAAGGGAGTAGGGTTTTCATCAGTTCTTGTTCGCAAAAATATATGTAGAGTTCTGAGCTACACCTTTAGATAACAGTTAGTATTTAGTAACTATGTACCAACATGCAATCACTTGATTGACTCGACTTTGTCGAAAAAGCGAATGTGACTGACTTGCAACTGTTTTTCTGCATTAACGCAACGAAACGTTACGTTTTTAGGTGTGTTCGACCATTTAGAATATTGATTTTGCTTTCATCTCATAGCAAATTTTCTGTAGATAACGAAACTGCTATTACTTTTGAAAAAAAGTGAAGTAGAAGCTGAGAAATAACAGTTTTTCGTTGAAAAATACAGTTGCGCCTAAAAATCACTTAAAAAAATATTACTCAAAAAAAAAAAAAAAAAAGGATAGGCCACTATCCGAATAGGACTTTTTTATCCCATTTTCGGTGTACTATTACCCATTTTTTTTTTGCTACTCCAAACCGACCACCCTGTATTTTGGCGAACAAGAACTGATGAAAAACCTACTCCCTTGTCCCTTCATTACTATTCACGGACCGAAACTTTAATAGCATAACTGTAGCATCCCAAACTCGTCCCTAGAAGTTCAACTCGACCTACCAAGCAATCTCATTGATTTCAAATCTGTTTGTTCCTACGGAAGTGGAACGATTGTACAGAATGTAAGGTGAGCTATAGGCTAGGGAGAGGCATGACCGCAGTTCTCCAAGGCATTTCTTTCTACTATCCTTTACAGGTATAGGATTATCCTTTTTTGTATGGTGACCGCAAACCTCCGGACCGCAAAACTCCGGCAACCCCTCTGAAACGCTAGGCACAACTTTTGGCAGTCCGAAAACCACGATTTTTGGGTCATTTTATCAGTTTTTTTCTAAACATCCCCTAAACGTGTGGCTTTAGAGGAAATCCTTCTCGTACAAAACATTTATTAAATTTCCTACGCCTTTCGTGAATACATTGGTTTTCCACGACCAATACGGAGCACGATAAAACCTTTCGGGCCTTTTTTTCTAAAATGTTGAAAGTCTTAAAATCACCTGTTTCCGACCAATCTATGCCCCGTGAGCTTCATTTCAGGCCATCAACCTTCTTTCCATTAGCTTACCCAACTTTTTCAAACCCCTCCGCCACGGTTGAAAATTTCGATGCCCTCTATTCTAGATTTTCTATCAAAAAACTTACCATTTTGCCTCCAGAAAACGATAATTTATGCGTTAAACTTGATGTTCTGGTACTTCTGGTGTCCTGGGACTCCCTAGCGTCGGTAAATTTGTAGGGTAAAAGCCTAATTTGACTAGACTAATACTGCATGTAGGTGTACTGTACATCCTTATTTGTCTTGAAACATCATCCCAAAATTTAATTAATTTTGGAATCGTTGGAATAATATAACATGAGGGTGTTGGGGAAATGGGCGGGGGGGGGGGGTCATCGGCATTACCTCCCCCCCCCTAGGATTCAGACCTGAATCTGCCCCCTGTTGATAACGTTCGGTCAACTACATGTAATTGTGAGTTTTATTACTCTCAAAGGTGGAAAAATAGGACTCCACAATTTTAATAAGTCATCAACTTAACTTTTTGTATAAAATTTAACGAAATCAAATGTCTTTAAATAGATAATTTGACGCTCAGTAATACGCCTCTCGAGGATTGCTTGGTGCTCTCTTTTAATAAGCCTAATTCTAAAGCTGTAAGACATCTGATTCAGCTGAATTTCATACAAAAACTTTAGTCAGGGTCACACATTTGTGGAATTGCGCTATTCCGTCTCTTTGGACTCGAACTAAACCGGCCACGACTTCGAGTTTCTTAGACAAAACAAAAAATATGTTGTTGGGCGGCGAAAATGAGAAAAAGTTAGCTTTTTATTTATTTCACAAGGTTCTGGCAAATATTTGCGATTGAGCGTTGACCTTTTAATTAATTACTTTTATTTAATTGTTCTATTTTCTCTCTTACCATGAGTCCGGCAGGTGCTGCTTTCACGCACACCTAGTGGGGGAATTTCGAAACACAGGAAAGTTGCTTTTTGAACAAAAGTCACCTTCATTTTAATTACCTACTTCCACGAGCTTAAATTACTTTGTGTGGGAAGGTAGATTTGTTTGTCTCGCGAAGATTTGAAGTCCATAGCAGCTCCACATTGAAGAGGGGGATGACTGATGATTTCCAAAATATTATACTGTTCGTGTTACAAGAACACGAAGTTGAAATTTTCGGTTTTTTAGCTTCTATGAAAATTGGTTTTGATTTATTGTACACATCGCCAGTCTGATTACAAAGATGAGGTTTGAACTTTAGGCTCTTGTGAGAGGGGGGGGGGCGAAAAATCTGTTTAAGGAGGGCGAGAAATTTATTATTAGGAGGCAGGAGTGATTTGATTTGTTCAATTTTATTGACCGATTCTTCAGTTTTGTTGGGGTTCATTTTGTGGTACAATTCTTGGGGTCTCACTCCACAAAATTGTCCAAAGGGACCTCATATTCTTATATATATTTGATCATGCCTCATTCCTATCAGAAGCTATTGGCGTCCCCGTTTCTTTGAGCCACTCTTCTTCTATTTTAAAACCTAGACGTTTGCAAGTGGTTAACTCAGGTGACCACAAAGTACTTAGATCAACACACGGCTTCCAGAGCCTGCCCACTCGGATCTACTGGCTGGTAAAAGAATGTGAGCCTAAAGATGACACAAACCCAATACGCTATTTTGCCACTACATCAAGGTCAAATTGTAAAAATTACCCGCCCAAGTTTTAGCGCTTTATTCTCATAGCCTGTTTACAATCTAATTTTGTCTCGTATTCGAGGTGAGATTATCGTGAGTAATTTTAATATGCGTCATTAATTAGATGAAGATGAAGAGTATCTTCCTTGATCACAATTACACGATTTTTGTACACTCTAACGAAGATATTTCGGTTGGATAGGTAATTTCAAGTTTTTTATAGGGACCACTCGGACCGTGTTGAGCCCACGCCCATCCTAGTAAGGACGAGCTGACGGTCATCGATGCGACCGATCATCTTCCGAAGAAGACGTTCGGACCGCTGCCTCGCGCTCAGGGATCAACACCACGGTTCTTCATCGTGGTTTAGGAAATTCGCCTGTAGGACAGGGAAAAAGTGAAGATCTACTACAGAAATGATCCTGTAGAAGTATGATCTTACCTTCAAAATGCGACGAAAGGCTACCCAACCAATCTAACTCTAAATCAATCGAGTGAGAAGTTTCAACAGGGCCTGGAGCAGATGGCTGTAGAAATTCTTTGCTGTAAATGGGCCCATAGCTAAATTACTGTAGTTGAATTATTCAATATGACCTGTGACCGAGAACTTGGTAACCTATTATTTCTATTATTTCGCTGTTATTAGAACGCTATAAATATGTAAATATAATTATATGAAATTTAAGATGAAAATTCACAGTGCGCTACCTATGTCGCACGACAAGCAGACCCTCTCTCTACAATACCATACTACAATTTGTTAAATAGATGAAGAACTCTTTGTTAACTTCACTATCCCATTCTATGTTACCCTCCTGCAACGCATGGAAGAAGTCAATTACGGTGGTTGTCGACAGGCTTCGCGGCTGTTGTTGGACACATTTTTTAATAGACACGCCATTCTTTGACAACGAATGAATCCGTGTTTATCATATTATATTATGTAATTAAATGATTTTTTGAGTTGAAACAATCATTATTTTCTTGTAACTTATACCGACTAGTTTGGGGTATTTGTTTATGCCATTATTCTGAAATTATTCGGTTTTATTATTCGGAACCTCAGTAATTCCATTTTGACGCCTAAAAATTTGATTCCCTGATGTTTTCCTAGTAGGTGCAAGCCAGAGCCAGATCTTCAAACTTTGGGCTTTGAAAGAGCCTAATGTAACCACCGGAGTTGCTTGCTTTTATAGAGCCAAACGTGGAGTGGGTTTTCAAATTGGCCAAAACAGTAAAACTTGGTTCGCTTCTTCTAAGAAGGCCACAATCGTGTGAAATTGCAGTCTTGAACCCCGTGAAATATGACTTTTTAATGAGTCAACCTCGCAAATTTGCATTTTGAGGGAAACAATTCTTCAAAATTGATTTATCAAAGGGCCAAATCTTTGAAATTTGGGCTTAAAGGGATGAACACTGTCAATTCTAGCCATCTAACCAAGGCAATTCCAGTCAAGACCATAAAGAAGAGGAATGTGACTTTGGAATCAAATGTTTCGCCCTTCTTTTGGGTGATTAAAACCCAAAAAATTTGGTTCTTTGCGATCCAAATCCACGAAATTTGGGCTTTGAAAGGCTAACCCCCTGGAAAATTATATTTTAATGTGCTCAATAGGAATGTTGGTACCCTTTGGGGCCCTGGGCGGATAGCTCTATGAGCCCCCTTCAGTGTCTGCTCTGTATTATAGTGCTTTTTCTCACTTTTAGCCACAAATAAGTTGCACCCAGAAGCCGAGAATCGGCGTATTTTCAATTTTGAACATGTATTGGGATTTTTGTCCATTTGATCCGCGAATTATAGCTTTTTCTCAATTTTCAGCAGGGAATATTAGCACTTTTCTGAGTTTGAATGTAAAATTATTATTTAAGTCATTATTCCATGATTCAGCGACTTTTATCAACTCAATAACCTCATTATGACCAGTGGCGTAGTAACGGGTGGGGGGGTACAGGGGCCAAATGAACCCCCCAAAATCTGTTGGAGGGGTACACACTATGTATTTGTAACCCCCCCCCCCACGATTTCGGGTCTTTTTGGATACCTTCAAATGAAGTACCGTTACATTATTATTGTTTTCCTTTTCATTTCAGTATCTACCTACATTAGAATTATCATATTCGAGAAATTATTAGAAGAAGCGAACCAAGTTTTACTGTTTTGGCCAATTTGAAAACCCATTCCACGTTTGGCTCTATAAAAGCAAGCAACTCCGGTGGTTAGATTTGGCTCTTTCAAAGCCCAAAGTTTGAAGATCTGGCTCTGGCTTGCACCTACTAGGAAAACATCAGGGAATCAAATTTTTAGGCGTCAAAATGGAATTACTGAGGTTCCGAATAATTTCAGAATAATGGCATAAACAAATACCCCAAACTAGTCGGTATAAGTTACAAGAAAATAATGATTGTTTCAACTCAAAAAATCATTTAATTACATAATATAATATGATAAACACGGATTCATTCGTTGTCAAAGAATGGCGTGTCTATTAAAAAATGTGTCCAACAACAGCCGCGAAGCCTGTCGACAACCACCGTAATTGACTTCTTCCGTGCGTTGCAGGAGGGTAACATAGAATGGGATAGTGAAGTTAACAAAGAGTTCTTCATCTATTTAACAAATTGTAGTATGGTATTGTAGAGAGAGGGTCTGCTTGTCGTGCGACATAGGTAGCGCACTGTGAATTTTCATCTTAAATTTCATATAATTATATTTACATATTTATAGCGTTCTAATAACAGCGAAATAATAGAAATAATAGGTTACCAAGTTCTCGGTCACAGGTCATATTGAATAATTCAACTACAGTAATTTAGCTATGGGCCCATTTACAGCAAAGAATTTCTACAGCCATCTGCTCCAGGCCCTGTTGAAACTTCTCACTCGATTGATTTAGAGTTAGATTGGTTGGGTAGCCTTTCGTCGCATTTTGATGTTAAGATCATACTTCTACAGGATCATTTCTGTAGTAGATCTTCACTTTTTCCCTGTCCTACAGGCGAATTTCCTAAACCACGATGAAGAACCGTGGTGTTGAGCCCTGAGCGCGAGGCAGCGGTCCGAACGTCTTCTTCGGAAGATGATCGGTCGCATCGATGACCGTCAGCTCGTCCTTACTAGGATGGGCGTGGGCTCAACACGGTCCGAGTGGTCCCCTTATAAAATAAAATTCCCCATCCCAACCGAAATAGTTCGCGCTAGGAAGACCGGAAGTGTAGGTACAAAAATCGTTTAATTGTAATCAAGGAAGGTACTTTTCACCTTCACCTAATTAATGACGCACAGTAAAATTACTCACAATAATCTCACTTCGGGTACGAAACAAAATTAGATTGTAAACATCTAAAACATTCAATGCTATTATAAGAATATTCATTTGGATTCGCAGCCAACTCCTCTTCTCGAATATCTGAATAAAGAGGATTGAGAAATACCCCCAGCCACCACCAGAACGATAACCAATATTTATCAATAACAATTCTCAAAGAGAGAGCGTATTCTCCGATTGATAGAAAAATTAATCGGTCGGAGAAGCAATTGAAAATACCAAGAATATTCGTGGTTTTATGGTGGTGGTGGTGGGGGGGGGGCTTAAATATATAGAATGCAGTTTTTTCTTCAATAGTACTCCTTTAAATACTGCCCTTGATTTGCCACAATAGTATATTGACGCTCCGCTCAATGCCTAGTGCTCGGTTATACTTGGGTCAAGGTTTGACAAATAACTGACAACTTTGTGCATGTCCGTTTCTAGGCAATGCTAGAAATTGATTTGTTTAGTATCGGAAGATACTTTTGCCAAAATCAACTAACCAAAACGTGAACTTTAGCCGGAATTGGCGACTTTTTCCATTTTAGGCATGAATTTGCGTTTTCTCAATTTTAGACTCATTGGGATTTTTGTCGATTGTAGCCAGGATTTAGCGTTCATTCAGACCACTGATTAGCTTTGCCTCAATAATGTTGACACGTCCTCTCAATTCTTAGCCGCGGTTTAGCGCTTTCGCTCAATTTATGTGAACCAGCGCTTTTTCTCAATTTTATCAACAAATTTGAGGTTTTCTTCTCGTTTATTCTTGAATTAGCGCATTTGTCAAACTTCAAGCCGCATACATTTCCCAAATACGGCAGGTTAGTGCGCCTTTTTAACTTTAGCCGCCTATATGTATGTACCTTTAGAGTGTACTTTAAGGTATGTAAAGAACGCGACACGAAATAAGGCGGGTGTGACTCATCGGCCCTCCCATGCCCTGTTGCCACCCCGTGCGTTGTGGGTGGTGATGTGGGGTGGGGTTTTACGAACGCTCACAGCTCTCCAAAGTGACAACGATGGGAGCGCAACGTTGCCAGCTATGGGTGTAGACTTGAGCTTTTCATCGCATCTTTGGGACTATAATGCGCAACGTTGGTTTTTTAGTCGATGAGTCACACCCGCCTTATTTCGTGTCGCGTACTTTAGGTACCTTTGCAGAAACAGAGGGTTAGCATTTGTTCTTCATTTTAGCTGTAAAATTAACTGCAGAATCCACGATCTAGTACACTTTTCCATTTCACTAGGGAACTCTCGTGCGCCTTCTCAGCAGTTGATGCCCATAAAAAAAACAAAAAACAAAAAAAATTTCGCTCCGGCAGCTGGCGGTCGGAAGGAGTGCATTTCATTTCGTATACGGATACCCTAAGCCATCCCAGAAGTAATAATATTGAAACCATAGTTTGTTTCGTTAATGTTTGACCCTTCCTCGTACTGTTTGCTGCCGGTTTGTTTATGCCATTATTCTGAAATTATTCGGTTTTATTATTCGGAACCTCAGTAATTCCATTTTGACGCCTAAAAATTTGATTCCCTGATGTTTTCCTAGTAGGTGCAAGCCAGAGCCAGATCTTCAAACTTTGGGCTTTGAAAGAGCCTAATGTAACCACCGGAGTTGCTTGCTTTTATAGAGCCAAACGTGGAGTGGGTTTTCAAATTGGCCAAAACAGTAAAACTTGGTTCGCTTCTTCTAAGAAGGCCACAATCGTGTGAAATTGCAGTCTTGAACCCCGTGAAATATGACTTTTTAATGAGTCAACCTCGCAAATTTGCATTTTGAGGGAAACAATTCTTCAAAATTGATTTATCAAAGGGCCAAATCTTTGAAATTTGGGCTTAAAGGGATGAACACTGTCAATTCTAGCCATCTAACCAAGGCAATTCCAGTCAAGACCATAAAGAAGAGGAATGTGACTTTGGAATCAAATGTTTCGCCCTTCTTTTGGGTGATTAAAACCCAAAAAATTTGGTTCTTTGCGATCCAAATCCACGAAATTTGGGCTTTGAAAGGCTAACCCCCTGGAAAATTATATTTTAATGTGCTCAATAGGAATGTTGGTACCCTTTGGGGCCCTGGGCGGATAGCTCTATGAGCCCCCTTCAGTGTCTGCTCTGTATTATAGTGCTTTTTCTCACTTTTAGCCACAAATAAGTTGCACCCAGAAGCCGAGAATCGGCGTATTTTCAATTTTGAACATGTATTGGGATTTTTGTCCATTTGATCCGCGAATTATAGCTTTTTCTCAATTTTCAGCAGGGAATATTAGCACTTTTCTGAGTTTGAATGTAAAATTATTATTTAAGTCATTATTCCATGATTCAGCGACTTTTATCAACTCAATAACCTCATTATGACCAGTGGCGTAGTAACGGGTGGGGGGGTACAGGGGCCAAATGAACCCCCCAAAATCTGTTGGAGGGGTACACACTATGTATTTGTAACCCCCCCCCCCACGATTTCGGGTCTTTTTGGATACCTTCAAATGAAGTACCGTTACATTATTATTGTTTTCCTTTTCATTTCAGTATCTACCTACATTAGAATTATCATATTCGAGAAATTATTAGAAGAAGCGAACCAAGTTTTACTGTTTTGGCCAATTTGAAAACCCATTCCACGTTTGGCTCTATAAAAGCAAGCAACTCCGGTGGTTAGATTTGGCTCTTTCAAAGCCCAAAGTTTGAAGATCTGGCTCTGGCTTGCACCTACTAGGAAAACATCAGGGAATCAAATTTTTAGGCGTCAAAATGGAATTACTGAGGTTCCGAATAATTTCAGAATAATGGCATAAACAAATACCCCAAACTAGTCGGTATAAGTTACAAGAAAATAATGATTGTTTCAACTCAAAAAATCATTTAATTACATAATATAATATGATAAACACGGATTCATTCGTTGTCAAAGAATGGCGTGTCTATTAAAAAATGTGTCCAACAACAGCCGCGAAGCCTGTCGACAACCACCGTAATTGACTTCTTCCGTGCGTTGCAGGAGGGTAACATAGAATGGGATAGTGAAGTTAACAAAGAGTTCTTCATCTATTTAACAAATTGTAGTATGGTATTGTAGAGAGAGGGTCTGCTTGTCGTGCGACATAGGTAGCGCACTGTGAATTTTCATCTTAAATTTCATATAATTATATTTACATATTTATAGCGTTCTAATAACAGCGAAATAATAGAAATAATAGGTTACCAAGTTCTCGGTCACAGGTCATATTGAATAATTCAACTACAGTAATTTAGCTATGGGCCCATTTACAGCAAAGAATTTCTACAGCCATCTGCTCCAGGCCCTGTTGAAACTTCTCACTCGATTGATTTAGAGTTAGATTGGTTGGGTAGCCTTTCGTCGCATTTTGATGTTAAGATCATACTTCTACAGGATCATTTCTGTAGTAGATCTTCACTTTTTCCCTGTCCTACAGGCGAATTTCCTAAACCACGATGAAGAACCGTGGTGTTGAGCCCTGAGCGCGAGGCAGCGGTCCGAACGTCTTCTTCGGAAGATGATCGGTCGCATCGATGACCGTCAGCTCGTCCTTACTAGGATGGGCGTGGGCTCAACACGGTCCGAGTGGTCCCCTTATAAAATAAAATTCCCCATCCCAACCGAAATAGTTCGCGCTAGGAAGACCGGAAGTGTAGGTACAAAAATCGTTTAATTGTAATCAAGGAAGGTACTTTTCACCTTCACCTAATTAATGACGCACAGTAAAATTACTCACAATAATCTCACTTCGGGTACGAAACAAAATTAGATTGTAAACATCTAAAACATTCAATGCTATTATAAGAATATTCATTTGGATTCGCAGCCAACTCCTCTTCTCGAATATCTGAATAAAGAGGATTGAGAAATACCCCCAGCCACCACCAGAACGATAACCAATATTTATCAATAACAATTCTCAAAGAGAGAGCGTATTCTCCGATTGATAGAAAAATTAATCGGTCGGAGAAGCAATTGAAAATACCAAGAATATTCGTGGTTTTATGGTGGTGGTGGTGGGGGGGGGGCTTAAATATATAGAATGCAGTTTTTTCTTCAATAGTACTCCTTTAAATACTGCCCTTGATTTGCCACAATAGTATATTGACGCTCCGCTCAATGCCTAGTGCTCGGTTATACTTGGGTCAAGGTTTGACAAATAACTGACAACTTTGTGCATGTCCGTTTCTAGGCAATGCTAGAAATTGATTTGTTTAGTATCGGAAGATACTTTTGCCAAAATCAACTAACCAAAACGTGAACTTTAGCCGGAATTGGCGACTTTTTCCATTTTAGGCATGAATTTGCGTTTTCTCAATTTTAGACTCATTGGGATTTTTGTCGATTGTAGCCAGGATTTAGCGTTCATTCAGACCACTGATTAGCTTTGCCTCAATAATGTTGACACGTCCTCTCAATTCTTAGCCGCGGTTTAGCGCTTTCGCTCAATTTATGTGAACCAGCGCTTTTTCTCAATTTTATCAACAAATTTGAGGTTTTCTTCTCGTTTATTCTTGAATTAGCGCATTTGTCAAACTTCAAGCCGCATACATTTCCCAAATACGGCAGGTTAGTGCGCCTTTTTAACTTTAGCCGCCTATATGTATGTACCTTTAGAGTGTACTTTAAGGTATGTAAAGAACGCGACACGAAATAAGGCGGGTGTGACTCATCGGCCCTCCCATGCCCTGTTGCCACCCCGTGCGTTGTGGGTGGTGATGTGGGGTGGGGTTTTACGAACGCTCACAGCTCTCCAAAGTGACAACGATGGGAGCGCAACGTTGCCAGCTATGGGTGTAGACTTGAGCTTTTCATCGCATCTTTGGGACTATAATGCGCAACGTTGGTTTTTTAGTCGATGAGTCACACCCGCCTTATTTCGTGTCGCGTACTTTAGGTACCTTTGCAGAAACAGAGGGTTAGCATTTGTTCTTCATTTTAGCTGTAAAATTAACTGCAGAATCCACGATCTAGTACACTTTTCCATTTCACTAGGGAACTCTCGTGCGCCTTCTCAGCAGTTGATGCCCATAAAAAAAACAAAAAACAAAAAAAATTTCGCTCCGGCAGCTGGCGGTCGGAAGGAGTGCATTTCATTTCGTATACGGATACCCTAAGCCATCCCAGAAGTAATAATATTGAAACCATAGTTTGTTTCGTTAATGTTTGACCCTTCCTCGTACTGTTTGCTGCCGGGTTTGTTTAAGCTGAACTTAATGGGAATCAAAGGCTACTTCAAAATGAAATCATCGTACCGAATATAATGCTGCTTCTGGAATCAATTGGTGATTTGTAGTGATTTGTTTACCAGTCCAAGCCATATTACCCCCCCCCCATACAAGTCGACCGATTTGGCCCAAATGCAATACTAACTGAGATCGTATGACCACTGATTTCTGGGCCAAATCTCGTCCCGCTAAATTAATATCTTCGAGAGTTAGCGTGCTAACAATACCACACACTTACTTCCAATCCGGGGGCACCACCCCCTCCACCTAGACTTTTTCAAAAACTTGAAATGGGAATCAAAGGCTAGTCTAATATGGAGTATTCGTACCGAATATGACGCATCTAGAATCAACTGGAGATTTGTAGTGATGTTTTGACCATTTCAACCCCTATTGCCCCCCCCCTCCGCCCGACCAAGTTGGCCATGGTGCTGGTAGATGGTGCTGGTAGATGGTGCTGGTAGATGGTGCTGGTAGATGGTGCTGGTAGATGGTGCTGGTAGATGGTGCTGGTAGATGGTGCTGGTAGATGGTGCTGGTAGATGGTGCTGGTAGATGGTGCTGGTAGATGGTGCTGGTAGATGGTGCTGGTAGATGGTGCTGGTAGATGGTGCTGGTAGATGGTGCTGGTAGATGGTGCTGGTAGATGGTGCTGGTAGATGGTGCTGGTAGATGGTGCTGGTAGATGGTGCTGGTAGATGGTGCTGGTAGATGGTGCTGGTAGATGGTGCTGGTAGATGGTGCTGGTAGATGGTGCTGGTAGATGGTGCTGGTAGATGGTGCTGGTAGATGGTGCTGGTAGATGGTGCTGGTAGATGGTGCTGGTAGATGGTGCTGGTAGATGGTGCTGGTAGATGGTGCTGGTAGATGGTGCTGGTAGATGGTGCTGGTAGATGGTGCTGGTAGATGGTGCTGGTAGATGGTGCTGGTAGATGGTGCTGGTAGATGGTGCTGGTAGATGGTGCTGGTAGATGGTGCTTGAAGATGGTGCTGGAAGATGGTGCTGGTAGATGGTGCTGGTAGATGGTGCTGGTAGATGGTGCTGATAGATGATGCAGGGAGATGGTGCTATTAAATGGTGCTGTAAGATGGTGCTGGTAGATGGTGCTGGTAGATGGTGCTGGTAGATGTTGCTGGTAGATAGTGCTGGTAGATGGTGCTGGAAGATGGTCCTCCTTCTTCCATTGTCTGCTTTCCACAAGCAGCCTTTATCAGTATCATCTACCAGCACTATCTACCAGCACCATCTACCATTACCATCTACGAGCACCATCTACCAGCACCATCTACCAGCACCACCTACCAGCACCATCTACCAGCACCACCTACCAGCACCATCTACCAGCACCATCTACCAGCACCATCTACCAGCACCATCTACCAGCACCATCTACCAGCACCATCTACCAGCACCATTCACCAGCACCATCTACCAGCACCATCTACCAGCACCATCTACCAGCACCATCTACCAGCACCATCTACCAGCACCATCTACCAGCACCATCAACCAGCACCATCTTCAAGCACCATCTACAAGCACCATCTACCAGCACCATCTACCAGCACCATCTACCAGCACCATCTACTAGCACCATCTACCAGCACCATCAACCAGCACCATCTACCAGCATCATCTACCAGCACCATCTATTAGCACCATCTACCAGCACCATCTACTAGCACCGACTACCAGCACCATCTACCAGCACCATCTACTAGCACCGTCCACCAGCACCATCAACTAGCATCTACCAGCATCATCTGGTATCATGGTACTAGTTGGTGGTTTTTTATCGACCATCCACAAGCACCATCATCCAGCACTATCTACCAGAACCATCTGTCAGCACCCTCCACTAGCATCTACCAGCATCGTCTGGCATCATGGTGCTTGTGGCTGGTTACCATCTACCAGCACTATCTACCTGCTCCATCTACCAGCACCGTCCACTAGCATCTACCAGCATCGTCTGGCATCATGATGCTAGAGGATGGTCCACCATCTACCAGCACGATATACCAGCACCATCTACCATCACCATCTACCAGAAACATCAACTAGCATCTACCAGCATCGTCTGGTGTCATGATGCTAGAGGATGGTTTAACACCTACCAGCACCATCCACCTGGAGATGATTCTGGTGGATAGTGCTGGTAGATGGTGCTGGTTGATGGTGCTGGTAGATGGTGCTGGTAGATGGTGCTAGTAGATGGTTCTGGTAGATGGTGCTGGTAGAAGGTGCTGTTGGATGGTGCTAGTAGATGGTGCTGGTAGATGGTGCTGGTAGATGGTGCTGGTAGATGGTGCTGGTAGATGGTGCTGGAAGATGGTGCTGGTAGATGGTGCTGGTAGATGGTGCTGGTAGATGGTGCTGGTGATAGTGCTGGTAGATGGTGCTGGTAGATGGTGCTGGTAGATGGTGCTGGTAGATGGTGCTGGTAGATGGTGCTTGAAGATGGTGCTGGTAGATGGTGCTGGTAGATGGTGCTGTAGATGGTGCTGGTAGATGGTGCTGGTAGATGGTGCTGGTAGATGGTGCTGGTAGATGGTGCTGGTAGATGGTGCTGGTAGATGGTGCTTGAAGATGGTGCTGGTAGATGGTGCTTGTAGATGGTGCTGGTAGATGGTGCTGGTAGATGGTGCTGGTAGATGGTGCTGGTAGATGGTGCTGGTAGATGGTGCTGGTAGATGGTGCTGGTAGATGGTGCTGGTAGTCGGTGCTAGTAGATGGTGCAGGAAGATGGTGCTGGTAGATGGTGCTTGAAGATAGTGCTTGAAGATGGTGCTTGAAGATGGTGCTTGAAGATGGTGCTGGTAGATGGTGCTGGTAGGTGGTGCTGATAGATGATGCAGGGAGATGGTGCTATTAATGGTGCTGTAGATGGTGCTGGTAGATGGTGCTGGTAGATGGTGCTGGTAGATGTTGCTGGTAGATAGTGCTGGTAGATGGTGCTGGAAGATGGTCCTCCTTCTTCCATTGTCTGCTTTCCACAAGCAGCCTTTATCAGTATCATCTACCAGCTCTATCTACCAGCACCATCTACCATTACCATCTACGAGCACCATCTACCTGCACCATCTACCAGCACCATCTACCAGCACCATCTTCCAGCACCACCTACCAGCACCATCTACCAGCACCATCTACCAGCACCATCTACCAGCACCATCTACCAGCACCATCTACCAGCACCATCTACCAGCACCATCTACCAGCACCATTCACCAGCACCATCCACCAGCACCATCTACCAGCACCATCTACCAGCACCATCTACCAGCACCATCTACCAGCACCATCTACCAGCACCATCAACCAGCACCATCTTCAAGCACCATCTTCAAGCACCATCTACCAGCACCATCTACCAGCACCATCTACCAGCACCATCTACTAGCACCATCTACCAGCACCATCAACCAGCACCATCTACCAGCATCATCTACCAGCACCATCTATTAGCACCATCTACCAGCACCATCTACTAGCACCGACTACCAGCACCATCTACCAGCACCATCTACTAGCACCGTCCACCAGCACCATCAACTAGCATCTACCAGCATCATCTGGTATCATGGTACTAGTTGGTGGTTTTTTATCGACCATCCACAAGCACCATCATCCAGCACTATCTACCAGAACCATCTGTCAGCACCCTCCACAAGCATCTACCAGCATCGTCTGCCATCATGGTGCTTGTGGCTGGTTACCATCTACCAGCACTATCTACCTGCTCCATCTACCAGCACCGTCCACTAGCATCTACCAGCATCGTCTGGCATCATGATGCTAGAGGATGGTCCACCATCTACCAGCACGATATGCCAGCACCATCTACCATCACCATCTACCAGAAACATCAACTAGCATCTACCAGCATCGTCTGGTGTCATGGTGCTAGAGGATGTTTTAGCACCTACCAGCACCATCCACCTGGAGATGATTCTGGTGGATAGTGCTGGTAGATGGTGCTGGTTGATGGTGCTGGTAGATGGTGCTGGTAGATGGTGCTAGTAGATGGTTCTGGTAGATGGTGCTGGTAGAAGGTGCTGTTGGATGGTGCTAGTAGATGGTGCTGGTAGATGGTGCTGGTGGATGGTGCTGGTAGATGGTGCTGGTAGATGGTGCTGGAAGATGGTGCTGGTAGATGGTGCTGGTAGATGGTGCTGGTAGATGGTGCTGGTAGATGGTGCTGGTAGATGGTGCTGGTAGATGGTGCTGGTAGATGGTGCTGGTAGATGGTGCTGGTAGATGGTGCTGGTAGATGGTGCTGGTAGATGGTGCTGGTAGATGGTGCTGGTAGATGGTGCTGGTAGATGGTGCTGGTAGATGGTGCTGGTAGATGGTGCTGGTAGATGGTGCTGGTAGATGGTGCTGGTAGATGGTGCTGGTAGATGGTGCTGGTAGATGGTGCTAGTAGATGGTGCTAGTAGATGGTGCTGGTAGATGTTGCTGGTAGATGGTGCTGGAAGATGGTGCTAGTAGATGGTGCTGGTAGATGGTGCTGGTAGATGGTGCTGGTAGATGGTGCTGGTAGATGGTGCTGGTAGATGGTGCTGGTAGATGGTGCTGGTAGATGGTGCTGGTAGATGGTGCTGGTAGATGGTGCTGGTAGATGGTGCTGGTAGATGGTGCTGGTAGATGGTGCTGGTAGATGGTGCTGGTAAATGGTGCTGGTAGATGGTGCTGGTAGATGGTGCTGGTAGATGGTGCTGGTAGATGGTGCTGGTAGATGGTGCTGGTAGATGGTGCTGGTAGATGGTGCTGGTAGATGGTGCTGGTAGATGGTGCTGGTAGATGGTGCTGGTAGGTGGTGCTGATAGATGATGCAGGGAGATGGTGCTATTAAATGGTGCTGTAAGATGGTGCTGGTAGATGGTGCTGGTAGATGGTGCTGGTAGATGTTGCTGGTAGATAGTGCTGGTAGATGGTGCTGGAAGATGGTCCTCCTTCTTCCATTGTCTGCTTTCCACAAGCAGCCTTTATCAGTATCATCTACCAGCACTATCTACCAGCACCATCTACCATTACCATCTACGAGCACCATCTACCAGCACCATCTACCAGCACCATCTACCAGCACCATCTACCAGCACCACCTACCAGCACCATCTACCAGCACCATCTACCAGCACCATCTACCAGCACCATCTACCAGCACCATCTACCAGCACCATCTACCAGCACCATCTACCAGCACCATTCACCAGCACCATCTACCAGCACCATCTACCAGCACCATCTACCAGCACCATCTACCAGCACCATCTACCAGCACCATCTACCAGCACCATCAACCAGCACCATCTTCAAGCACCATCTACAAGCACCATCTACCAGCACCATCTACCAGCACCATCTACCAGCACCATCTACTAGCACCATCTACCAGCACCATC